>JADRCD010067032.1:0-13672 GCA_019843815.1 Montemys delectorum | reverse complement strand
AGTTTGCAAGAATTTTATTGAGTATTTTTGCATCGATATTCATAAGGGAAATTGGTCTGAAGTTTTCTTTCTTCATTAGGTCTTTGTGTGGTTTAGGTATAAGAGTAATTGTGGCTTCATAGAACGAATTGGGTAGAGTGTCTTCACTTTCTATTTTATGGAATAGTTTGAGGAGTATTGGTATTAGGTCTTCTTTTGGGGGTTTGATAAAACTCTGCAGTAAATCATCTCGTCCTGGGCTTTTTTTGGTTGGGGGAGTATTAATGACTGTTTCTATTTCATGAGCATATGTGGGACTGTTTAGATCATTGATCTGATCTTGATTTAACTTTGGTACCTGGTATCTGTCTAGAAAATTGTCCATTTCATCCAGGTTTTCCAGTTTTGTTGAGTATAGGCTTTTGTAGTAGGATCTCATGATTTTTTGGATTTCCTCAGTGTCTGTTGTTATGTCTCCCTTTTCATTTCTGATCTTGTTAATTAGGATATTGTCTCTGTGCCCTCTAGTTAGTCTGGCTAAGGGTTTTTCTATTTTGTTGATTTTCTCAAAGAACCAGCTCCTCGTTTGGTTGATTCTTTGTATAGTTCTTTTTGTTTCTATTTGGTTGTTTCAGCTCTGAGTTTGATTATTTCCTGCCTTTGACTCCTCTTGGGTGAATTTGCTTCTCTTTGTTCTAGTGCTTTCAGGTGTGCTGTCAAATTGCTGGTATATGCATGTTCCAGTTTCTTTTGGAGGCACTCAAAGCTATGAGTTTTTTTCTTAGGACTGCTTTCATTGTGTCCCTTAAGTTTGGGTATGTTGTAGCTTTATTTTCATTAAACTCTAGAAAGTCTTTAATTTCTTTCTTTATTTCTTCCTTGACCACGTTATCATTGAGTAGAGTGTTGTTAAACTTCCACGTGTATGTGGGCATTCTATTGTTTATGTTGTTATTGAGGAGCAGCCTTAGTCCATGGTGTTCTGATAGGATGCAAGGAATTATTTCAATCTTCTTGTATCTGTTGAGGGCTGATTTGTGACCAATTATATGGTCAATTTTGGAGAAGATACCATGAGGTGCTGAGAAGAAGGTATATCCTCTTTTTTAGGATAAATAGTTCTATAGATATCTGTTAAATCCATCTGTTTCATAACTTCTGTTAGTCTCACTGTGTCCTTGTTTAGTTTCTGTTTCCATGATCTGTCCATTACAGAGAGTGGGGTGTTGAAATCTCCCACTATTATTGTGTGCAGTGCAATGTGTGCTTTGAGCTTTAGTAAAGTTTCTTTTATGAATGTAGATGCCCTTTGATTTGGAGCATAGAGGTTCAGAATTGAGAAATCATCTTGGTAGATCATACCTTTGATGAATATGAAGTGTCCCTACTTATCTTTTCTGATCACTTTAGGGTGAAAGTCAATTTTATTCAATATTAGAATGGCTACTCCAGCTTTTTCTTGGGACCATTGGCTTGGAGAATTGTTTTCCAGCCTTTTGTTCTGAAGTAGTGTCTGTCTTTATCACTGAGGTGGGTTTCCTATATGCAACAAAATTTTGGGTCCTGTTTACATACTCAATCTGATAGTCTATGCCTTTTTATTGGGGAATTGAGTCCATTGATATTAATAGATATTAAGGAAAAGTAATTCTTGCTTCTTGTTATTTTTGTTGTTAGAGTTGGAATTCCATTCATGTGACTATCTTCTTTTAGTTTTGTTGGAAGATTACATTTTTGCTTTTTTAGAGATGTAGTTCCCTTCCTTGTGTTGGAGTTTTCCATTTATTACCCTTTGAAGGGCTGGATTTGTGGAAATATGTTGTGTGAATTTGGTTTTGCCATGAAGTACTTTGGTTTCTCCATCTATGGTGATTGAGAGTTTTGCTGGGTATAGTAGTCTGGGCTGGCATTTGTGTTCTCTTAGGGTCTGTATGACATCTGCCCAGGATCTTCTAGTTTTCATATTCTCTGGTAAGAAGTCTGGTGTAATTCTGATAGGCCTGCCTTTATATGTTACTTGACCTTTTTTCATTACGGCTTTTAGTATTCTTTCTTTGTTTTATGCATTTGGTGTTTTGACTACTATGTGGCAGGAGGAATTTCTTTTCTGGTCCAGTCTATTTGGAGTTCTATAGGCTTCTTGTATGTTCATGGTCATCTCTTTCTCTAGGTTAGGGAAATTTTCTTCTATAATTTTGTTGAAGATATTAATTGGCACTTTAAATTGGAGGTCTTCACTCTCTTCTATACCTATTACCCTTAGGTTTGGTCTTCTCATTGTGTCCTGAATTTCCTGGATGTTTTGGGTTAGGAACTTTTTGCATTTTGCATTTTCTTTAACTGTTGTGTCAATGTTTTCTATGTTATCTTCTGCCCCTGAGATTCTCTCTTCTATCTCTTGTATTCTGTTGGTGATGCTTGCATCTATGTTTCCTGACTTCTTTCCTAAGATTTCTAACTCCAGAGTTGTCTATCTTTGTGATTTCTTAATTGTTTCTACTTCCATTTTTAGGTCCTGGATGGTTTTGCTCAACTCCTTCACCTGTTTGTTTGTGTTTTCCTGTAATCCTTAAGGGATTTTTTTTGTTTCCTCTTTAAGGGTTTGTATCTCTTTACCTGTGTTCTCCTGTATTTCTTTAAGGGAGTTATTCATGTCCTTCTTAAATTCCTCTAGCACCATTGTGAGATATGATTTTAGATCCAAATCTTGCTTTTCCAGTGTTTTGGGTTTTCCAGGACTTGCAGATCATTCCAGACATAGTTAAGCTGACAACTGACAAGAGCTATCACAGACAATAATTCCTAATTCTGTCTTTAGGAGAATCATACTCTACTAATCAACAACACAGTCTCATGGAATGCACAGCCATCTTATGTCACTGAGGTAGTGATGTCATTGAAGAAAATATTTGGAAGCACAGAGAGCTGGAGTAGACAGAAAGGAATGTCAAGGAAGAGAAGGTGAAGATGAGAGAATGACCATTCTTAATGTTTTAACTTATTAAGGTTTAGTTATTAAGCTTGAGTTAAAGTCTCTAGATTATGATGTCCTTGTTGAAATTATATAAAGACCACCCCTGACTTTTGTCAGTGGTTGCTTTATCCCAATTTTTCTGAGGTATGCCATCATTCAGTCTGCCTTTAGGTTTACACTTTGACAGCAACATAGATCAAGGCTATAATTTGCTTTTCCACTAATGATCTATTTAGTAAAATAAGAGTGGAGTGCTACAAAGAATGTGTGAGAGAAACAGTGCAAATTGTTATGAATCTGAGGGAAGCAGGGCCAGGAAATTGTGCTCCTCCCACACTGCTGAATTTCTGTGCTTTGGAACATGTTAATTTAGCAACCATCTATAACTCTCTCCCGATGTCATTAAAGGTGGCAATACAACCAACAGGCAGACAATTGAACCATCTTTGAAAGTATTCCTGACACTCAAGGTGATAATATGCCCTCACACTGCTCCCTCATACAAAGAATGGGACTTCTTCCTCTGGGTAAAGAGACCATTAACTCTATCGTAGAAGAGAGTATACAACAACCTAAACAGCCCCAAGTCACTGGAAAAAAATCACATTGGTAAAACTTTTGTATTGGGGCTAGAGAGATGACTTGACAGTTAAGAGCACATGCGCCTAGCTCAGAGCATCTGAGTTTGGTTCTCAGCACCTGTACAGTGGCTCACAACCAATCCTAACTCCAGTTCCTCAAGTACGTATGTGGTGCACAGACATACATGTAGACAAAATATTTATACACATAAAATAGAATAAATAACTCTTTTTAAAATCAGTAAAACTGTTTTGTCCAGCAATGCCTGGTGTCAACAAGTAGTGATTGATAAGTTCTACCTTTGGCTCTAGAGGAGCTCCAGGTATAAAGCAAGAACATGAACTTGGATCTGTGTTGACGACGTCAAGTTTCCCAGCCCCATTACTGTGATTGAAGGAGCAACAGAGACTTTACTGCAGCAAAGACTCTGAATTAATCAACTTATCAAGGAAAAAGGTTATTTTGGACTCACAGTTTCAGAATTTTCAGCCCATGGTGGGCTGGACTCGCTGTTTTAGTCCCGTAGTAAGGCAGCACCTTCAGCTGGTGACAAACATATATAATAGAGCAAAATGTCACCTCACAAGCAGTGAGAAGAGAGGAAATTAGGAAGGGTCAGAATCTCATACCCCTACTGTATGTCTCCAATGACCAAAAATGTCCCACTAGGCCACCTCTAGGTTCTATCTCCTCTCAAGAACTCCAGATTTTAGTGTGAGAGACCCCTAGAGCTGCCAGTACCCAAGCTGTAGCATTTTGTTCAGACTTGCTTCCAGCACAAGAGGAGAATTCATGAGCCAGATCCCCAGAGAAGGTGAATCACTTCATTAGAGACTGTGTTGTCTAAGAAACATGGTCAGCTTGTACAGAGACTAAGGAGATCACCATATCACATGCTAAGGAATTTGTACTTGCTCTAAAGAGTAATGTCATTAAATAATTAATTCAGAGCCAAAACTCAGTCAACTATGCACTTTTAAGTTATTGTGCTGACTGAGGGGACACTGCGTAAAAGGGAAATTGGGATGTGCTTAGAGAAACATATTCTTAGTAGAATTTTGGTGAATTAATGACTGAATAATAGAAATGGGGTTGGAGGGAGGGGAATGCTGAAGAGTGACTCCTGGGGTTTTTAACCTGGGAAGCTTGGGTCTCTGCTTTCAGCACTTCCTGAGCCAGATGGATTTGGTGGTGGGAGTACTCCATGGCTGTGCTCGTTCAGGATAGCAGTGCTAGTGGCTAAATATTAATGTCTGATATATCTAACATTAATATGTAACACTGATTTGTTAGTCAGACACTTAAGTTTGAGCTCAGAGGGAGATCAAGACTCTGAATGTAGTTTAGGTAATTATCAATTCAGGGGAGTGTTGAGATGGGTGCATGAGAGGAATGGCAGGCTATTGAGGATAAGTTCTTGAAGAGACATAACACTGAGTAGGGAGATCCCACGAACACTGAGGAGAAAGAAGGCTAGTACAGTATCATAAAGAAGGAAGGGAACAATTTTAAAAGACTTATACGGCACTGCTATGAACAGCCACAGTGGGGACTGAAGAGAGCCCATTTGGGCACTTGTCTCCCTCATGCCGCCAACGTTCAGTCGAGCATGTGAATCAGAACACTGGTAGTTGTTGGCTGAGCTGTGGCATATGAAAGGATAGAAGCAGTTTTTGCCACCTACACTTTCCAAATATGAATGAGAAAAAGGGTGAAATTAGGCAGTGGTGGTACATGCCTCTAAAAACCTTGTCTCGAAAAACAAAACAAAAGAGAAACGAAAGAAGGGGAAAGAGAAAGAAAGAAAGAAAGAAAGAAAGAAAGAAAGAAAGATGAAAGTAAGAAAGAGAGAGAAAGAAAGAGAGAAAGGAAGTGTAAGAGAAAGGTTATAAAGATTCAAGGTTGTAGCCTATGAAAGAGGGGCTTGAGCAGTGTGACAAACTCTTACGTATTCTGGCCAACAGTCAGCTCCCTCTTCAGCTACTCACCCACTGCTATGCAAGCCTCATTAGAGCCCAGTACTAGGACAGGAGTTGTGACTGAACCAAAATCTTCTCCCTGCAGCCAGCCAGTTAGGAAGCTCCACTTTGCTCCCTGAAGGTCTTCTGGCCTTCTAGGATAGAGTCTACTGGGATTCAGCAGCTGTCGCTGCTCCCTCTACCTCATGAGGAGACTACAGATTTCTGTTTCCCTGAAGTTGAACATTTCTCTTATTCACAGAAATGGAAGTAGGCATGATGGTAACAGGTTTCAACATGCTTAACCTGGTTTGATTTAATCTATGGCAGTCTGCCATAATCATAAAGAGAGAAAACACTAAGCAGCCATTGTCATCCTAACCAAAGCCTTGACAGAGTAGAAGTAAGCCCAGAGCTTCCCCCTGCCCAGAATCCCTGATCCAACGAAGGAAAATAAGTGTTAGTTTAACTTCCTGAGATTTGAAAGTTATTTATACAATGTTACCATAGCAATAAACAACTAGTGAAAATAAAATCTCCCTCTTAGCAAAACTAGCCTCAAATACTTGGCAGCAAACTACGGCCTCATAGGATTTACTAATGCTAACAACTTGTGCTTTCATAGGATTTAGTTTTGTTTGATTTGGCACTTAAAATTCATTTTAAAGTTGGTGTGGAGATAGAAGGTTTCATGGTGAATTAATCTCACTTTTATTGGTAGTTTTGGGAAATAGTCAATGCTAGAGTACCCTCTCAAGTTGTGTCAGTGTTTCTCATCTGTAGCACTGAAAAAGAAGGAAGGTAGTATAAAGCAAGAAGCAGGAGCACCAAGCAACAAGTACACACTGAGCAAGCACCAAGCAAACACCAAGCAAGCTCCAAGCAAGCTCCAAGCAAGCTCCAAGCAAGCTCCAAGCAAGCACCGAACAAGAAACGAAAAGTGATGCAAAGGTGAGCCATCTGTGAGCCAGAGTTTGAGAAATAATTATGTCAAAATAGGTCAAGATAATTGATGAGGGAAAGGAAAGAGCCAACAGGGCCCATAGGGCAGGGCATGTGGTGTCACCTTACCTTAAAGGAAGCAGATGGGGCTCTCTGGGAAAGTCACTCACTTTCGGAGCTGAAGGTAATGAGTCTAGCTTCTTGTTCTTTTACCACGAAGAGAGCGCTCCTCACTTGGACTCTCTTTTTCCTCATCTGCGAAAAGCAAGTGTCACAGTTCCCACACAGGTTCAGGTAAGCAAGTGGAAGGGAATAATTGTCTGAGAGATATACCTGCTGGGGAGCGGCAAAGGAGAGCACGAAGCTTCCTCACACATCCAGGGATAGTAAGGCTCAGCATGGCCAATAGGTTGTGTGTACTATTGTCAGAAAATAACTGCTTGCTTTATTTGCTCTGTCCTCTACAAGAGCCTGTCTGCTGCAAAGGGGAGCTGGAGGGGGAAACATGGACACGGAGCTATGAGCAGGAAAGAAGGAAGTTTTGTAGACACTAAGATCCAGTCTTTCTGTTTACATCCTCCCCACTCTACATCTTGTAGCTCCATAGAGTAGCTGTGTACTGACAAAGGAGGAGGTCCTAAAAATAAGACAACTGATGCACTCTGGTACTGTAGGTTAGGTGAAGAAGTGACCAATCCGTGGGAGTTCTGGGGGGTCTGGTTGGTTGATATTGTTGTTCTTCCTATGAGGTTGCAAGCCCCTTCAACTCCTTCAGTCCCTTTTCTAACTCCTCTATTAGGGACTGTGAGCACGGTCCAGTGGTTGGCTGCTAACATGTATTTGTGAAGCTCTGGCAGGGCCTCTCAGGAGACAGCCATATCAGGCTCCTTTCAGCATACACTTCTTGGCCTCCACAATAGTGACTGGGTTTGGTAACTGTACATGGGATGAATCCCCAGGTGGAACAGTCTCTGGATGACCTTTCCTTCAGTCTCTGCTCTACACTTTTTACTCCATATTTGCTCCTGTAAGTATTTTGTTCTCCTTCTAAAAAGGACCGAAGCACCCACACTTTGGTTTTTCTTCTTATTGAGCTTTATGTGGTCTGTGAATTGTATTTTGGTTATTTGGAGCTTTGGGGCTAGTATCCACTTATCCATGCGTGCACACCATGTGTTTTCTTTTGCAATTGGGTTACTTCACTCAGGGTGATATTTTCTAGTTCCATCCATTGTTTTTAATAGCTGAGTGGTACTCCATTGTGTAAATGTACCACATTTTCTGTATCCATTCCTCTGTTGAGGGACATCTGGGTTCTTTCTAGCTTCTGGCTATGATAAATAAGGCTGCTATGAACATAGTATAGCATGTGTCCTTATTACATGTTGGAGTATCTTCTTAGTATATCCACAGGATTTATTTATTCAGCTGCCAAGAAGTGCTTTTTAGCTCTGGGCATCATTCTGTACCTTGAGGGGACTGTTTAACAAATCAGGTTGGCGGTATGGCTCAGCCCTTAAAAGTGCTTACTGGAGTACATGGTCCCCAA
Source organism: Montemys delectorum (assembly GCA_019843815.1). NCBI lineage: Eukaryota > Metazoa > Chordata > Mammalia > Rodentia > Muridae > Montemys > Montemys delectorum. The sequence continues at coordinate 5,688 of JADRCD010067032.1, read as the reverse complement.
TGAAGGAGTTAGGGAAAGGTTCTATGGAGCTGAAGGGTTTGCAGCCCCTTAGGACGAACAACAATTACTAACTAGTACCCTCAGAGCTCCCAGGGACCCAACCACCAATCAAGGACTATACAGGGTGGGATTGAGTGTACTGGCAGCAGGTATGTGGTGGAGGATTGCAAATTCGATCATCGATAGGAGTGAGGGACCTCGGCCTTGTGAGAGTTTTGTGCCCCAGTGTGGGGGAATGCCAGGGCCAATGGGTGGGAGAGGGTGGGGGGACAGGCATTGGGAGGGGGGAGGCAGAAGGGGTTTGTTCTTGTGTTTGTTTGTTTGTTCGTTTGTTTGTGTTGGAGGGGAAAATGGGAGAGGGAAAGTGTACATGTGAATGAAGAAAATACCTAATTAAAAAAAAAAAAAAAGTGCTTACTGGATAAGCCTAACAGAAATCCCCAGAATCCACATAAAATCTGTCTGGGGTGTACAAATGTAATTCCAGCACTGTTGTTAAAAGATGCGAAAGAGAATATCCCTAGAGCTCACAAGTCCACTAGCCTGGAGTACATTGTTTGGTAGAAACAGGGGAGAATCTGCCTGAAAGAGGTGGAAAGCGAGAACCAAGTCTGGAGAGTTGTCCTATGAACACCCATCCATAGGTACACAGTGACATGCACCTGAACATGGCGGGGATCACTAATAATAAATTCAAAGTTTTATATAAAATAAAGCTTCTTTTTCCCCATTAAATTTAAACTATAGACATTAGAGGTACCAAGGGAAGCAGACTATAGAAGAATAAGGAGAATTCATAAACACTGGCATCTTACTGTGTTTTAAGGGATGATTCATGATAATGACTTTAGTTTCTCATCTTAACAAACTGGTTTCATGCACTTGGGCAGGTTTCATGTCTTTAACACTCATAACCTATTCTACCTCCATCCCTACCCTTTGAGGGAACACTGAGGAGGCCACTGATGCTACGATGGGTCACTGAGAAACATCCATTCCCTGATGTGTTCATACTGGTCAACTGAAAAGAGGACTTCTTTACCCAGTATGAATGATGTCTTAACCAAGAAGAAAAATCTAAACACAGATATAGGTATATACAAGAAAATACGATGTGGACATGAAGATGAACATCCATCAGCTGAGAGGGGCCTTGGACTGAACCTAACCTCACAGCCTCAGAAGGAACCACCCATGCCTATACCTGCTTCATGTGGCTAACTTTCATAACTGTGAGACAATACATCCTGTAGTTTAAGACTTTTAGCCTGTGTCTTGTTCTTGTAGCACACTTAAAGCAGGATATGAGGGCTGAGAGAGCAACCAAGGACAGTGAAAAGTGTAATATAGAACCCAGAATTTACAACAATGGCCACTCTACACCTGTAAGCCATTGAGAGATTTGGGTTTAGTTAAGTTTATATTTAGTATTGGGTTTACTTTGAAAGTTTTCAGTGTTGTTGAAGTACAACTGATAAATTTATATACTGTATATGTGAAGGGTATATACAATATATTTTAATACAGATATACACTGTAGACTAGTACAATCAAGCTAATTAGCATATATATCACTTTATATAGTTTCTCCCCAGTGTGTGTGTGTGTGTGTGTGTGTGTGTGTGTGTGTGTGTATGTGTATGTGTGTTGAGACACCTCAGGTCTATTCTCTTTTCTTGGGTGTGTCAGTTGGGCTAAACTGACTGCAGATATATAAGCTTATTTCTAAGCTCTCCATTCTCTTCCACTCCTGTGTGCATCTATTATCAAGTCTGCTTACGTTTGTTTAATCACTAAAGTTCTGCAGAGTTGAAGTTCATTACTACAACGATTCTAGCTTTGCTCTTTTGGCTCAAAGTCACCTTAGGTAGTCATGGTCACAGAAGTTGATAGGAATTTTGAATTGGAAGTATTGTATCGAATCTGCAGATCACTGTATATACTATGAAATTTTTAACAACAATAATCTCCATATCCATAAACCTGGGATATATTTTTATTTGTCTTCTGTCTTTTTCCATCAATATTTTATTATATACAGTACACAGGTCTGCTACATCTTGAAAATGATTTTCAAGTATCTTATTTTAATCTTAAACTACTATAAATGGAGTTACTTTCTGGTTTCCTTCTTTTTTCTTTTGTTTATTTAGGTAATTTTGTTGGTAGTGCATAGAAATACCACTGATTTTTATACTTTAAGTTTGCACCCTATAAATTCATCAAATTAGTAGTTCAAAGTCTCTGGGTGAGTCTTCACCACTTTCTATAGAAATCCCATCATCCTCACTGCTCATGTTCCCATTGTTTCTTATTTGGGGTCTCTGTGTTCTGTTAGCTGGTTTTGGCCAGGACATCATCCATCACTAGATTGACTAGAGATATGAAAGCATCCATATATTCTTTTATTCATTACCCTCCTGCATTCTATTGTCTGCTATACCTCCCAGTTATCAGGATTATGGACCATAATTTTATTGTGAATACAATAAAATTTACAGCACAATGACAGCATATTGGCAGAAGTTATCTACATCATTTTTTCAAATTATGTATAAATTCTAACTCAATCCATAAATTAATTTCTATACAAATTAAATTACAATTTCATACTTTACAATTTCTGCCTATGATTGTCTCTGGAAAAAATGTTTAGATTTCATTTAATGATAAATGTGTTTACTTTCCCCTCAAATTCCTTTATTTTTCCTCTTAAGTATGTTCTCTTCCACCTCACTGAGCTTCTGTAATATGAACACTTTGAATTCTCCTTCCTCCAACTCACGGGTCTCTAATTTCTGTGGAAAACTACTCCAGCCTTGTTATTTTTTCTTTATTGGTGTTCAGTTTGCCAGATTCATTTTTATTTAGTAAATCCTTGCGTTGGGCCATACGTTTGGAGGAACAAACACTTCTGCCATTCCTTAGAAAGTGTTTTTAGCTCTGTGAGGTCTTCTCTCAGATCTCTGAGCTGGTGGAGATCCCAGTCAGATGTTCTCAGAACCAGTCTTATGGCTGCTGATGACGTCTCTGTTTGGAGGACCTCATAGGGGGTTCAAGCAGACATGGATTCTGAAAGCAGCCACTTTTAACTTTTCTTCCCTGCTTGAGAAAGAATCTCCTAGTGAAACAAGTGTTTGGATGTGGTTTGTGCCCAATCTGAGGTCTGGGAGGGAGTCCCTCTGTGTCTTTCTGTGCGGGAGTTGCACGGTAGGTGTCTTCCTTTATGGATGGTCCATGGTTGAACTAGACTGTCTCTAGGGGACTGGTGTTTGTTCCAGGGTACAAAGCAGATCTTTTACTTGGCTTGCTGATGACTGTAATGTTCTCACATCTCAGCAGGATTGCTGTTGAAACTGCGTGGGTCTTGGGTCCAACAGTATCAATGCGATCTGAAACTGCGTGGGTCTTGGGTCCAACAGTACCAATGTGATCTGAGGCTAAGAGGGCCTGTAATCAAGCTGCAGGGTTGCTTCAGGATCAAAGGCAAAGTCCAAGTCTTTTTTTTTTAAAGATTTATTTATTTTATTTTATATGTATGAGTACACTGTAGCTGTACAGATGGCCATGAGCCATCATGTGGCTGCTGGGAATTGAACTCAGGACTGCCACGCTCGATCCAGCCTCTCCGCTTGCTCAGGTGTAATACACTGTAGCTGTCTTCAGACGCACCAGAAGAGGGCGTCAGATCTCATTATGGGTGGTTGTGAGCCACCATGTAGTTGCTGGGATCCAAACTCAGGACCTTCGGAATAACAGTCAGTGCTCTTATCTGCTGAGCCATCTCGCCAGCCCCACAAAGTCCAAGTCTTTAAGCCCATGTCCGATGCATACATCTCACAGTTGAGTCTGCTATCAACCTGCATCTGAGAGAAAGGAAAGCCAAGATTTAGGGCTATTACAGAATCCTCTGAGGAACTGAGGTTAGCAAGCCTGCCCTGAAGAATAAGCTGGGTGTGTTTTCTGCTTGGTCCTGGTATGTCAGAATTGCTCTCAGACCACAGATTAAGAATTGAGATCTGGGACCTTTGAGTCTGCTTTGTGACTGGAGTTGGTAAATGTACCCCTAGAAATCTATCCAGGCAGGCCTGAGCTGTTTTGAGCAGGCAAGATTCCTATTGGAATAGATACATGCTTTGGGGACTTTTTGGAAACTACTGTAGTTCCAGGGTTGGCAAGCATGCCCTAGAGACCAACATGGACACACTTACTTTTGTGTCTATGTGCAATAATAACTTATGTCACCATATGGCTGAGACGAGCTAGGCTGAGATAGTGTCATTTCAGGATCTGCAATTGAGACTAGGTGAGGCAGACCTGTCTCCTAATATGCTAATGTTATGAACTCACTGCTGGTCCCTTGTCAAAGCTTTTCACATTAAAACCAAAGTCACAGAAGGCTTCAGCCAAGGCTACAGGGACATGGAACCATTTCTAGGTCTGGAACCTGAACCCATGGTCTGACACTGAAAAACAAACAAACAAACAAAAAACACCGTTCTAGATCTCAGAGCCTCTGGGTGACACAATCTTCCACTGAAGCCCTTTCGTCTGCAGGTTACCTGTAGGGATATGAAGGAGGGCTACCTAATGAACCACCTTGATGAGGTCTAGCCTTCTGTTTCTTTTAATACTCAGGCGTGAAAAGAACCATTCTCTTCTTGTGTTGTCTTCCTCTGTCTACATTCACAACTTTTTCTCTATTTTCAAAATATTTATTGTATGCCTTCCTTCTCCCTCTCTCTTTTCCCCTCTCCCTTCTTTCCTTTCCCACTTCCTCTCCTCACTCCCCCTCACTCCTTTCCCCACAAGTGTCTTGCTGATGCTCTTGGAGTCAGAAGAGGGCAGAGGACTTCAGATCCCGGGGAGCTGGGGTTACAGGTAGCGTGAGGCACTTGACATTCAAACTAGGAACCAAAATCTGATCTCTACAAATGTGGTGCACATTCATAGCTGCCATGACATCTCTTCAGCCCCCACCTATGTTTTTCATTAAGAAGAAATACAGTTATATGCCTCAGTGGTTTTCTTTTTCTATTTCTCCTGTTTCTACTTCTTTCTGTTATTCTAAGAGTCCATAAACATATGTTTTTCACCGAAATCTGAGCTAGTTTGGGGCATTCTTCCAGCACTTAACTGATTCCAAGATCTGCTGATGTTCCACTTGCAGTTTCCAAGTTTTTTTTTTTATTATTATTCTGAGTGATTATTTCTTTTGATTCAATTTCAGGTTCACTGAGTTTCTTCAGTCCTCTTGACTCTACCAGAAAGTCTAGTCAATTAATTTTTAACTTAAACCAACTAGTTTTTCAGTTAATGATTCCCAATTAAAAATTCTATTTCTCTGCTAAAAGTTATCTGTTTCTCTTTAGCATGATTCCCTTCAGTTCTTAAACAGCTCTATCACATGTTTTTTTTTTTTTTTTAGTTTTTTGAGACAAGGTTTCTCTGAGTAGCCCTGGTTGTCCTGGAACTCACTCTGTAGACCAGGCTGGCCTTGAACTCAGAAATCCACCTGCCTCTGCCTCCCAAGTGCTGGGATTAAAGGCATGCGCCACCGCCGTCCGACTTACCATTTATTAAAATTATTATCTACTAATCCCAATTTAGGTCATCAGTTTTAACCACTGATGCTCTGATTTTTTGGCTTGGTTTTGGTTTTGGATTTGGGTGTTTTTTGGGGGGGGG
>JADRCD010067029.1:14086-26345 GCA_019843815.1 Montemys delectorum | reverse complement strand
GAAAGGTTCTATGGAGCTGAAGGGTTTGCAGCCCCTTAGGACGAACAACAATTACTAACTAGGACCCTCAGAGCTCCCAGGTACCCAACCACCAATCAAGGACTATACAGGGTGGGACTGAATGTTCTGGCAGCATGTGTATAGTAGAGGATTGCAAATTTGATCATCAATAGGAGTAAAGGACCTCGGCCTTGTGAAGGTTCTGTGCCCCAGTGTAGGGGAATGCCAGGGCCAATAAGTGGGAGAGGGTGGGGTGGCAGGCAAGGGGATGGGGGAGGCAAAAGGAGTTTGTTCTTGTTGTTTTTGTTTGTTTGTTTGTTTGTTTGTTTGTTGGAGGGGAACCTGGGAAAGGGAAAATTTACATGTAAATAAAGAAAATATCTAAAAATAAATAAATAAATAAGTAAATAAAGACACTGTCACAAACAAGTGAAAGTATATATAGATTGTACAATATTGGACCTATTTCTCCAATTACCAAATTAGAGAGACCATTGGATGACAACCAACAAATTTCTAATTCCTCATATTTTTGGATTTTAATCAATTAGGGTATGTTGGTAATATTAATTTTCATATTAAGATATTAAGAAAAGGTAATTGTCACTTCCTGCTGTTTTTGTTGTAAGAGGTGGGATTAGATTTGTGTGAATTTGTTGAAAGATTATTCTCTTACTTCTTCTAGGGTGTAGTTTTTGCTTCTTATGTTGACGTTTTCCATCTATTATCCTTTGTAGGGCTGAATTTGTGGAAAGATACTGTGTAAATTTTGTTTTGTCATGGAATATCTTGTTTTCTCCATCTATGGTAATTGAGAGTTTTGCTGGGTATAGTAGCCTGGGTTGGCATTTGTGTTCTTGTAGGGTCTGTATGACATCTGTCCAGGATCTTCTAGCTTTCATAGTCTCTGGTAAGAAGTCTGGTGTAATTCTGATAGGCCTGTCTTTATATGTTACTTGCCTTTTTTCCCTTACTGCTTTTAAAATTCTTTCTTTTTTTAGTGCATTTGGTGTTTTTATTATTATGTGACAGGAGGAATTTCTTTTCTGGTCCAGTCTATTTGGAGTTCTGTAGGCTTCTTGTATGTTCGTGGTCATCTCTTTCTTTAGGTTAGGGAAGTTTTCTTCTATAATTTTGTTGAAGATATTTACTGGCCCATTACCTTAGGAGTCTTCACTCTCTTCTATACCTATTATCCTTAGGTTTGGTCTTCTCATTGCATCCTGGATTTCCTCAATGTTTTGGGTTAGGAGCTTTTTGCTTTTTACATTTTCTTTGACTGTTGTGTGAATGTTTTCTGTGGTGTCTTCTGCCCCTGAGATTCTCTCTTCTATCTCTTGTATTCTGTTGGTGATGCTTGCATCTATGACTCCTGATTTCTTTCCTAGGTTTTCTATCTCCAGGGTTGTCTTTCTATCCAATTTCTTTATTGTTTCTATTTCCATTTTTGGATTCTGGATGGTTTTACTCATTTCCTTCACCTGTTTGATTGTGTTTTCCTGTAGTTCTTTAAGGGATTTTTGTGTTTCCTCTTTAAGAGTTTCTAGCTCTTTATCTGTGTTCTCCTGTATTTCTTTGAGAGTGATATTTATGTCTTTCTTAAAGTCCTGTATCATCATCATGAGAAGTGATTTTTATATCTGAATCTTGCTTTTCTGGTGTGATGGTGTGTGCAGGACTTGCTCTGATCCTGAGAGTGTCAGAGGGCCTGGGAGTGGAGCTTCCACTGGGTGTTGTGGGACTGGCTGCAGAGCTTGCACCCAAGGTCCACTCAGGACACCAGCCCTAGATTTGCATTCTTAAGTCAATTTCTATTAGCCAAAATAGGCCTAAGGTAAGGGGAAACATTCTATAGGCTCTTTGTCAGACTGCTTACATCATTGTCTTGCTGAATCATAAGATAGGGATATCCCAGTTTCTTGTGGTTAGTGTTTAGCATTTGTAGTTTTTGCCCTAACTTTAGCCACATGGTGATTTTACTGGATATTTGGGATTCCAGTGTAGCCTGCAGCCTTTTTCAGTGAGGGCTTTAAGCGCAAAAGAAACCATAGTTTTGTTAATGGTACTTATGAGCTCTAGGAGTTCTCTAGTAGAACTCCTACAGGAGTTTAGGGTTCACTAATGTATACTATCATATCATCAACAAATAATGATATTTTGACTTCTTCCTTTCCAATTTTTATCCCCTTGATCTCTTTTTGTTGCCTTATTGCTCTTGCTAGAACTTCAAATACTATAGTGAATAGATAGGGAGAGAGTTAGCAGCCTTGCCTTGTACCTGATTTTAGTGAAAAATGCTTTAAGTTTGGTGTTGGCTTTTGGGCTTGCTGTATATTGCTTTTGTTAGATTTATTTGTGTGCCTTTTATCCCTGATCTCGCTAAGACTTTTAAAATGAAAGGGTGTTAGATTTTGTCAAAGGCTTTTCAGCATCTAATGCGATAATTATGTGATTTGTTTCTTTCAGTTTGTTTATATGGTGGATTATGTTGATGGGTTTTCATATATTGAAACATCCCTCCAACCCTGGGATGAAGCCTACTTGATCATGGTGAATGATATTTTGGATGTGTTCCTGGATTCAGTTTGAGAGTATTTTATTGAGTATTTTTGTATCAGGATTCACAAGAGAAATTGATCTGAAATTCTTTCATTGTTGAGTCTTTGTGTAGTTTAAGTATCAGGATGACAGTGGGTTCATAGAATGAGCTTGGCAATGAGTTCTGTTTCTATTTTATTGAATAGAATAAGGAGTATTGGTAGTATATCATCTTTGAATGTCTGGTAGAATTCTGTATGAAACCATCTGGCCCTGTGCTTTTTTTAGTTGAAAGACTTTTTAAAAGATCTTATTTACTTATTTTATGTATATGATGAGTACATTGTAGCTGTCTTCAGACCCACCAGAAGAGGGCATCAGATTCCATTACAGATGGTTGTAAGCCACCATGTGGTTGCTGGGAATTGAACTTTGGACCTCTGGTTGAGAGACTTTTAATGACTGCTTCTATTTTCATAGAGGTTACAGGGTTGTTTAAATAATTTTCCTGACACTTGATTTTTGACAAAAACGGCAAAACCATACAATGAAAGAAAGCATCTTCAACAAATGGTGCTGGTCTAACTGGATCTCTACTTGTGGAAGTATGCAAATAAATCCATATCTGCACCGTGCATAAAACACAAGTCAAACTGGATCAAAGACCTCAAAGTAAAATCTAATACACTAAACCTAATAGAACAGAAAGTGGGGGAATAGCCTTGAATTCACTAGTACTGGAGACAAATAGAATAGACATTCTATTCTATTCCTGAATAGAATACCAATGGCTCAAGGTGTAAGATCAACAGTTGATAAAAAGGACTTCATGAAACTGAAAAGTTTCTATAATGGAAAGGACACTGTCAATAGGAAAAACCAGCAGCCTACAGATCGGGAAAGAATCTTTACGAACCCTACATTTGACAAAAGGCTAATATCTTAGTTAGGGTTTTACTGCTGTGAACAGACACCATGAACAAGACAACTCTTAGAAGGACAACATTTAATTGGGGATAGCTTACAGGTTCAGAGGTTCAGTTTTTTGTGTTGTTGTTGTTGTTGTTGTTGTTGTTGTTGTTATGTTTTTTAAGGAGGGGAATCTGGAAGAGGGGATATCATTTGAAATGTAAATAAAGAAAATATCTGATAAAAAAATCAGCTTGTAGATATTTTGATTCATTTTTATTGTTTTCTTTATTCCTATTTCATTCATTTCTACTCTGATTTTTATTATGGAAATTGATCAGGATTAGGTTTTGTTTCTTGTCTTTTCATTATAATATTTTTTCTTTTTTTATTAGATATTTTCATTTACATGTCATATGATATCTCCTTTCCCAGTTTCCCCTCCAAAAAGAAAAAAGAAAAGAAAAAAATCCCTGTTTTCTCCCCACCCCTACCCCCCCACCCCCGCTCACCAACCCACCTTCTCCCACTTCCTGGCACTGTCATTCCCCTACACTGGGCATAGAACCTTCACAGGACCAAGGGCCTCTTCTCCCATTGATGACTGACTAGGCCATCCTCTGCTGTACATATGCTGCTGGAGCCATTAGTTCCACCATGTGTACTCTTTTGTTGGTGGTTTAGTACCTGGGAGCTCTGAGGGTACTAGTTAGTTCATATTGTTGTTCTTCCTAAGGGGCTGCAAACCCCTTCAGCTCCTTGGGTCCTTTCTCTAGCTCCTTCATTGGGGACCCTGTGCTCAGTCCAATGGATGGCTGTGAGCCTCTATTTCTGTATTAGTTGGGTACTGTGAGAGCCTCTCAGGAGACAGCTATATTAGGCTCTTGTCAGCCAGGACTTGCTGGCATCCACAATAGTGTCTGGATTGGATGATTGAATATGGGAAGGATTCCCAGGTGGAGCAGTCTCTGGATTGTCCTTCCTTCAGTCTCTGCTCCATACTTTGTCTCTGCAACTCCTTCCATGGGTATTTTGTTCCCCCTTTTAAGAAGGAATGAAGTGTCCACACTTTGGTCTTCCTTCTTCTTGAGTTTCTTGTGGTTTGTGGATTGTATTTTGGGCATTCCAAGCTTCTAGGCTAATATCCACTAATCAGAGAGTGCATACCATTTGTGTTCTTCTGTGATTGGGTTATCTCACTCAGGATGATATTCTCCAGGTCCATCCATTTCCCTAAGAATTTCATAAGTTCATTGTTTTTAATTGCTGAGTAGTACTCCATTGTGTAGATGTACTGCATTTTCTGTATCTATTCCTCTGTTGGGGGACATCCGGGTTGTTTCCAGTTTCTGGCTATTATAAATAAGGTTGCTATGAATGTAGTGGAGCATGTATCCTTATTACATGTTGGAGCATCTTCTGGGTATTTGCCCATGAGTGGTATAGCTAGGTCCTCTGGTAGTACTATGCCCAATTTCCAGAGGAACCACAAAACTGATTTCCAGAGTGGTTGTACCACCTTGGAGTCCCACCAGCAATGAAGGAGTGTTCCTCTTTCTCCACAACCCCGCCAGCATCTGCTGTCACCTGAGTTTTTGATCTTAGCCATTCTGACTGGTGTGAGGTGGAATCTCAGGATTGGTTTGATTTGCATTTCCCTGATGACTAAGGAATTTGAACATTTCTTTAGGTGCTTTTCAGCCATTCGGTATTCCTCAGTTGAGAATTCTTTGTTTAGCTCTGTTCCCCATTTTTAATAGGATTATTTGGTTCTCTGGAGTCTAACTTCTTGAATTCTTTGTATATATTTGATATTAGTCCTCTATCAGATGTAGGATTGGCAAAGATAGTTTTACAATTTATTGGTTGCCATTTTGTCCTATTGACAGTATCATTTGCCTTACAGAAGCTTTGTAATTTTATGAGGTCCCATTTGTCAATTCTTGATCTTACAGCATAAGCTATTGGTGTTAAAAAATTTTTTTAATCAAGCAAATATAGTAAGAGGATTTTACAGACTCAATTGGGCCCACAGGTTGAGCTTTGGAGTTCTTCTTTAATCAATACACTCTTTAGTCTTGTAACTTATTTCATTCTGCAAATTACTATAGACCAGTGATCTAAAACAATTACTATCTGCATTAAAGAGTCACTGTGCATGCTTGGTGAGTTGGGCTAGAAACTAGATACTCTTGTGTTTACATCAATGAACTGCCCCAAATTGGGTTTTCTTGATAATAAAAAATTTCACTATGTAATCCCTAAGTTATCAGTTATTAAGACTTATTTCTTTTGTTTTGATTTATTTTTCCTTGATTTGGGTTATTTTACAGATAATGAAATAAAATGTTTATAGGTTGTCTAATTACCTTGGAATTTCAACAATACAATTTTTTTTTCTGTCTGAAATGTAGAATTTTTACTAATTGGTGGTTGGAACAGTCTCTTATTCTGTAGCCCTGGTGGCCTAGAACTCACTATAGAACTCAGGTGGGACTAGAATTTCTTCCTACATCAGGCTCCTTATCAAGTGCTAGAATTATAGTCATGCACCACCATGCCTGCCTTAGGAACTTTAAGGATAATGCAAGTCCAGCCTTCATACCCTTACTCCTTATTTTCTTTAACTCATACATTTTCTTGCAGGAAGTTGCGCCTGGGAGCTGGAGGTACAGTTCAGAGGTTAAAAGCACTTGGTGTTCCTACAGAGGTCCTGGGCCCCATTCCTAGGACCCACACGATAGCTCGTGACTACCCGTAACTCCAGTTCCAGTGGATTGGAGTTCTCTTTGACCTCTGTAGATACCATGCATGCCTGTGATGCAGACATATATGTGAGCAAAATAGTCATAAAATAAAAACTGTATAAACTTTACAAGTACAAGTTATGGTTTTCCCTTTTATGAGGGGTAATTTATACTATAAAATGTTTACATTACTGAGGACAAAAGTAGTAACAAAGAGCATGATGCTCAAAGATCTTATTGCTTATCTGTATGTAATATTGTCCTGTGAATTTATGGACTAGAAAATAAAGATGTCACAAGCTAAGTTATTTTATTTACTGGCCCCTTCTTTTTGAAATTTTTTCCATTAAATTATTTTATTTATTTACATTTCAAATGTTGCCCCCTTCCCAGTCCCCTTCCCAGACTTCTTCACTCCACCCACCTTCCCCTTATCCACCCTCCAGCCTCCAGGCCCCCAGGACCCACTTTCCCTGGGGCATCAAGTCTCTACAGTATTTGGCACATCCTCTCCCGCTGAGGCCAGTCAAGTCAGTCCTCTACTACACATATGCCTAGACCCTCAGACCTTCCCATATATACTCTTTGGTTGATGGCTCAGTCTTTGGGATCTCTGAAGTGTCTGGGTTTGTTGATAGTGTTGTTGTTCTTATGGGGTTGCCATACCCTTTTCTTCAATCCTTCACCTAACCCTTCCTTAAGAGTCCCTGACCTCAGGTTAATGGTTGGCTGTAAGTATCTGCATCTGTCTCAGTATGCTGCTAGTAGAGCCTCTCAGAGGACAGCCATGTTAGACTCTTGTCAGAAAGTACAATATTGCATCAGTAACACTGTCAGGGTTTGGTACCTACCAAATTGGGCAGATCATTGGATGACCTTCCATTCAGGCTCTGCTCCATGTTTGTGTCTGTATTTCCTTTAGACAGGAACAACTCTGGGTCAAAAATTTTGAAGATGGGTGGGCGACCCCACCCCTCCACTAGGGGCCCTATCTACTGGATGTGCTTGTTTCTTTTTTGTTCTAGAGCTGTCAGGTATGCTGGTATGTTGCTAGTATGGGTTCTGTCCCATTTTATTATGAAGGCACTTAGTGCTATGACGTAATTCACTACATAGACATTGGATTTCATTGTAATAAGGCTGTACTTCAATGACCCTTAAATCACCAAAGGATCTTACCTCTATCATAGCTAAGCTGAGAGTTGACAGTTCTGCTGCGCCAAGGAATGAATTGTAGGCACGATTTTTAGATACAGACTTCCTGCTATGGTCAAAAAGCTATTTGACTTGAGTGTGTGACTTTATTCTCAGACCACAGAGAACAGGTTACATTCATTTAAGAAATGGTGTGTGTATTAAGATAGTCTATAGTATAGTGTAAAAACATGAAATAAACAATACTAATAGAGAGACTGAGATGTGAGAAGCAAGATTTCAAGACCGTTACATTGTATACAGCAAGACACTGTCACAAACAAGCTGAAAGTATATATATATTGTACAATATTGGACCTATTTCTCCAATTACCAAATTAGAGAGACCATTGGATGACAACCAACAAATTTCTAATTCCTCATATTTTTGGATTTTAATCAATTAGGGTATGTTGGTAATATTAATTTTCATATTAAGATATTAAGAAAAGGTAATTGTCACTTCCTGCTGTTTTTGTTGTAAGAGGTGGAATTAGATTTGTGTGAATTTGTTGAAAGATTACTTTCTTGCTTCTTCTAGGGTGTAGTTTTGCTCCTTATGTTGACGTTTCCCATCTATTATCCCTTATAGGGCTGGATTTGTGGAAAGATATTGTGTAAATTTTGTTTTGTGATTGAATATTTTGTTTTCTCCATCTATGGTAATTGAGAGTTTTGCTGGGTATAGTAGCCTGGGCTGGCATTTGTGTTCTTGTAGTGTCTGTATGACATCTGTCCAGGATCTTCTAGCTTTCATAGTCTCTGGTGAGAAGTCTGGTGTAATTCTGATAGGCCTGCCTTTATATGTTACTTGCCTTTTTTCCCTTACTGCTTTCAAAAATCTTTCTTTGTTTAGTGCATTTGGTGTTTTTAGTATTATGTGATGGGAGGAATTTCTTTTCTGGTCTAGTCTATTTGGAGTTCTGTAGGCTTCTTGTATGTTCATGGACATCTCTTTCTTTAGGTTAGGGAAGTTTTCTTCTATAATTTTGTTGAAGATATTTACTGGCCCATTACATTGGGAGTCTTCACTCTCTTCTATACCTATTATCCTTAGGTTTGGTCTTCTCATTGCATCCTGGATTTCCTGGATGTTTTGGGTTAGGAGCTCTTTGCTTTTTGCATTTTCTTTGACTGTTGTGTCAATGTTTTCTGTGGTGTCTTCTGCCTCTGATATTCTCTCTTCTATCTCTTGTATTCTGTTGGTGATGCTTGCATCTATGACTCCTGATTTCTTTCCCAGGTTTTGTATCTTCAGGGTTTTCTCTCTTTCTGATTTCTTTATTGTTTCTATTTCCATTTTTAGATTCTGGATGGTTTTGCTCATTTCCTTCACCTGTTTGATTGTGTTTTTCTGTAGTTCTTTAAGGGATTTTTGTGTTTCCTCTTTAAGAGTTTCTAGCTCTTTACCTGTGTTCTCCTGTATTTTTTTGAGGGTGCTATTTATGTCTTTCTTAAGGTCCTGTATCATTGTCTTGATAAGTGATTTTATATCCGAATCTTGCGTTTCTGGTGTGATGGTGTGTACAGGACTGGCTATGGTGGGAGAATTGGGTTCTGATGATGCCAAGTGACCTTGGTTTGTGTTGTTTATTTTCTTATGCTTGCCCTCTGCCATCTGGTTATCTCTAGGGCTACCTGCCCTTGCTAATTCTGACTGGAGTCAGTCCTTCCTGTGATCCTGGTTGTATCAGAACTCCTCAGAGTCAGGCAGTCTCTGTGACCCTGTGATTTTGGGATCCTGTGAACTTGAGCCTGTTAGAGCACCTTGGAGTGCACAGCTTCCTCTGGGTGTTGTGGGACTGGCTGTAGAGCTTGCGCCCAAGGTCCACTCAGGACACCAGCCCAGAGAGACCAGAAAGAACCTGAGCCACTCTGCTGGTAGAGTTCCTGTATGCCTGGTCCAGCAGGTCCCAGTTACTCCCAGTGTTGGGACAGATGTTGGGTCCCCTTCACCTCTGATCCTGAGAGTTTCAGAGTGCCTGGGAGTGGAGCTTCCTCTGGGTGTTGTGGGACTGGCTGCAGAACTTGTGCCCAAGGTCTGCTCTTGACAATGATTTTCAACCATCATATTGTATTTAGGTCCAAGACCTAAAAACTGAAATAGAAACAATAACAAAACCACAAATGGAGGTAACCCTGGATATATAAAACCTAGAAAAGAGAGTAGGAACTACAGATGCAAGTATCGCCAACAGACTGCTCAAAACACACATTGAGACCCACACACTCACCAAAGGACAGGTCATCAAAAGAGAAACTAAACAGAGACACAGTGAAACTAACAGAAGTTACGAACCAAATGAATTAACAAATATCTACAGAACATTTCACCTCAAAACAAAAGAATATACAGTCTTCTCAGAAATTCATGGTACTTTCTACAAAATTGGCCATATAATCAGACACAAAACAAGCCTCAACAGATACAAGAAGATTGAAATAATCCATGTATTCTATCAGATCACCATGGACTAAGGGTAGACTTCAATAACAAAGCAAAACCCAAACAACAACAACAGGAAGTCCACACACTCAGGGAAACTGAACAACTTTCCACTCAATGATAATTTGGTCAAGAAAGAAATAAAAAAATTGAAGACTTTCTAGAATGCAATGAAAATAAAGGCACAGTATACCCAAATGTATGGCACACAATGAAAGCAGTGCTAAGAGGAAAATTCATAGCACTAAGTGCCTTCATAATAAAATGGGACAGAACCCATACTAGCAACATACCAGCATACCTGACAGCTCTAGAACAAAAAAGAAACAAGCACATCCAGTAGATAGGGCCCCTAGTGGAGGGGTGGGGTCGCCCACCCATCTTCAAAATTTTTGACCCAGAGTTGTTCCTGTCTAAAGGAAATACAGACACAAACATGGAGCAGAGCCTGAACGGAAGATCATCCAATGATCTGCCCCTACTCCTCAGCCTGTAGTAATACCATCCTGTTTTATCCTTACAGTCAATATTTCAAAATTATACACAAATGATAGAATATTAAGCATTTCTCTTTCTGTGTCTGGATTATATCACAGTGTAATGTTCCCCATTTCTTCCATGTAGTTATTGTAGTAACGTATTTTTCTTGTTAAAAGCTACAAATATATATATATGCTATATATATTATATATGTTAGATATTGTATATGTTTTATATATAGAGAGGAGGGATTTATTAGGATGGCCTACAGACTCTGGTCCAGCTAACAATGGAAAGTCCAAAAATCCAGTAGTTGTTGAGTCTATGAGGCTGGTCTTCAGTACATGCCAAAATCAGAAACAAGTGGGCTTTAAAGTCAGTGAAGGAATGAACTTGCAACTGAGAGTGAGAACAAACAGGCAAAGAAAGGGCAAGCTTCCTTCATCCATGCCCTTCTTTTGGACTGTCAGCAGAAGGTATGGTCCAGTTTAAAGATGGATCTTCCCATCTCAAAGATCTGGATTAGAAGTAGGTCTTTCCACTTGAAATGATTTCATTAAAAAGATATCCCTTACCAATGTGCCTAGCTTACCGGGTTTTAATTAGTTCCAGATGAAGTCAAGCTGACAACCAAGAACAGCCACCATAGCTGCCTGGTGCTGGGATTACAAGCATAGGCTAACAGGCCCAGGCCCACTCATTGAACATTTTAAATCTGGATGTACTGGAATTCTGAGTAATGTGGCAGGCTACACATATTTGAAATGAGGCATAGTGAATGAGATGAGTCAAGATAGTAAAGGAAAGACTCTTCCAAAGTGAGAAAGATTTTACAAGAATCAGAAATCACAAGAAGGGTGATAGAAAAGCTGGGGATGTAGAGCAGCAGAAGGTGACACAGCAAAAAGGGGCAAGCATCAAATGGTCATCCTTTATACACTGATAGCAGAACTGTGACCTTGTTCAGCCACTAAGGAAATAAGTAAAGACAGTCCTCAGGAAACTGAAACTAGAACTACCATATGATCCAGCTATGCATCTCCCTGGTACATACTTGAAAGAATGTAAGTTATCATACCAAGTGTTTTTTGAAACACAAATCATAACAGCCAAGATATGGAACCAGCCTAGATGCCTATCAGCAGAAAAATGGATGAAGTTAATGTGATATGTATGCACCATATAGCTCGATTCAACCATGAGGAAGAATAAGATTACATTGTTTGCATAAAGGAAAATGAATGAAACTAGAGACTGTCATGTTAAGCAAAAGAAACCAAACTCAGAATGGTAAACAATGAAATGACTAATGTTTTCTTTCTTATGTAAGATTGAAGTGTACATCCCAAACACACACACACACACACACACGCACACACACACACACACACACACACACAGAGAGAGAGAGAGAGAGAGAGAGAGAGAGAGAGAGAGAGAGAGAGAGAGAGAGAGAGAGAGAACAGGACTTAAGGGAGACGAAGGGAGATCCGAAGAAGACAAGGAGTTGTAGAGAAAGCCCACCACCACATGACCCCTCTTGTATTAGCTTTCTATCGTGTCATAGATGAATGCTTAGAATGACTCTGGAGGAAGGAAGCCAGTGGAGGGTAGGGAGAGGAGTATAACAAAGTACAATGATGAGTATTGTGATGTGATAGCCATTATTTCGTATGTGAAATGAAAATTACTTGGTATAACAGTTTGAGAGAGAAACTGTTCCATTTTTTCATACTCTTCTATTTGAACAGTGGGTCCCCAGTTGGTGGCATTGTTTAGGGTAGTCTGGAAGTAAGTGTAGCCTTGCTGCAGGAAGTGTGTCACTGGAGTCAGGCTTTGAGGTTAAAATCCTTGTGCTATTGCCAGTTCAATCTCTGTACTGGCTAGTTTTGTGTGTTAACTTGACACAGGCTGGAGTTATCACAGAGAAGTGAGCTTCAGTTGG
>JADRCD010067028.1:0-47938 GCA_019843815.1 Montemys delectorum | reverse complement strand
GGAGGAGGAGGAGGAGGAGGAGGAGGAAGAGGAGGAGGAGGAGGAAGAGGAGGAGGAGGAAGAGGAGGAGGAGGAAGAGGAGGAGGAGGAGGGTTCTTAGTGCCCTAGTGAGAAAACTGCCTGTGGTTACTTTGGTTCATAGGCTTGGTGCCTTTAGCTAGTTTACTTTGATAACTACTCTTGCAAATACCTTAAGGACTCTTTGTCTATCAAGTTGACCCTTTCTTTCTCCCTGTTCTCCAAACAAAAAGAAAAAGAAACATCTTTTAGCTAATAACCAGTGAAACAAAATTTCCTGTTCTAATAGCCATAAATCACAAACAGCACACAGATGTCCTACTGTATTCATTTGGTTACAGATACTCCAATTTTGTGCTGTTAGATTGATTTTGCTGCATCAGCCAGAAATACGAAGACTAAATTTCTATTGAGTTCAGTGGTTTCTGTTAAACTGTCTGTACTAGGACCTGTGTACCATTACTAGCTTCTAACTTAGGACCAGAACTTTCTTGTAGGTGGCAAGACTTCAATACTCAGATGCAACGACAGTTGTTGTATTTATATTTATTTCACTTTATATCTTATAGTTTACTGTGTAAACACTTTGGACATGATGATTAGAAGGCAATAAAACATCCATTATCTGTCTTGACTTTGCTTCTCCAACTACTTGCAAAAATGTTGGACAGCATAGGAAATATGAAAATACAATGACCTGCTTCACTCTCTCACTTTCTCCCTCATCACTGCTGTTCATCTTTGATGTCCCAAAAATGTGTAAACAGGAAATATTATTTCCATTGATGTCTTCTCACCATACTGGGTATTTAAATTATTATCCATTTTCAAACACACAAGTCATTTGTAACAGTAGCAGACTGTACTTTCATAGAACACACTGAGGTCATAGTTACTCCATTTAAGTGAAAGGCTTTACTGAATCCTGAAGACTGATCATTTTCTGAAAGCTATAAAGTTCTGCACATTCAGGATAAGCATAATCTGAGATCTCACTCTGGATCAAGTAGCAACTGTTCTGAGGGCTGCTGCCCTATAACACACAATGTTAATGGATAATTTACTTTAGCAAAGCTGTGTAGATGCTGATGTGGCCCATAACAATACTCAGTGATGCTGCTTACTATATTTATGTCACAACATTCTGAGTGTTGGGCATGCTGTGCTACAGTATTTCTTGCATGTCTACCCTTGGGAAATGTTATTTCCTGTTTTAGGAATTATTGAGATTCTTTGTGAGCAACTGCCTAGTAAAAATGAACTCTGATTCTACTTCCCTCTCCACTGTCTTAGAAAACACCACCGAGCAAATGTTTAATATGCCCATGGCATCTCAGGAAATGTGTTCTCACCACATGATGGCTTTCGTTCTGTAAGTTTGTCTATTTTCCTTCATCGGCATTTTTTGTTCATTTTCTTTATTTTTGCTTTAGTAAAAGAAAAATAATTATAAACTCTCTTGAATATACTATAAAGATTAATGGCACTTATGGAATATGTGAGGTTATAACTTATAAATATTTTTTTCTTAAAATATATGTTGGTGACTCTACAGTGCAACTTCCATGAGATAAATTGTCCTTAATGCATGATACAGTAATACAGTTGCTTTTTGGGATCACCCACAAGCCTCACCTGCTATGTGGCTCAAGGCTGGCAAGAAATGCACAATCTTTCTGCCTCAGCCTCCCAAATGTTGGGGCTATTGGCATATACTATAACACCTGATATAATTTCTAGGTTAACTAAGAAAAATATTTAGTCATACCTCCATCATGTGTTAAGAAAATGCCATGATTTTATAATTACACAATCCGGTGTCATATAACACAACTGGACATATTTTACTTATAGAATTTTATATAGAGACTTTTTGTAAAGAAAGAAGGCAACCATTTTATAACTTAAATTTCTCAAACAATTAAATTAATAAAATTACATAAAGTAAATGACTATAAAATTCTTAATTAGGTGCTGGAGAGAGGATTCGGCAATCATGAGAGCTTGCTATGTAATCATGAGGATCCATAGTTCAAATCTAGCCCTGTGACAAGGTGCCCAGCAGAGTTTCTTCTGGTGTCTGTGTGTATGTATATGCTAAATCATGTATACATAAAGACACATGTGACAAATAAATAACTCCTCCAAAAGTAAAATTGTTTGTCAATGAATAGGATTAAAATTTTATCACCATTGTTTTATTATCATTTTTATTTTAATTTCAAAATATCAGAGCTATCACTGAGAAAGGATATTCATTCCATTGCTTCCATTGCTTTCAATATGTTTAGGATTACAATACAGTTTTAAAATATTTATGCTATCCCATCTAAGTCACTTTTCTGCCTCCTTTGTGGTTGAGAGAATGAGCACTTTAGATAACTTGTTTCAAATTACAGAGAACTTGGCAGTTGTCTCTCTTCTACTTATACTTTTCTGATTGGTTTTAAGAGAGACACACAGTGGAGACAAAGAAAAATATCTAATCATCACAGTATGAAAGTATAACAGAAAATGCTTAGTAGAATGTGAACACAGAACAGTTAGACATGATTACCAATGATACTGATGTAGTGACTTGCAATAGTTTAAATTGTTCAAAAGTAAAATCCTGTGTTAAGAGTCAATACTGAGACAATAATGTGTTGCCTTTAATAGCATTCCTACTTCTGTGAAAACATAAAAGAATTAAAGAAGGCACCTTAGCTTCAATGCATTCTAGAACTGCTCTAATCTTTGAGGCAAAATGTAGTGATATTATTTGCAATTGTTAAATTGGCCGTCTTTTTCTGTACCATAATTTTAGCATAAAGGTAGTCATGAAATCTTACCAGAAACTTGCTGAGTGCAAACCTAAATAAATACACTGAATTTAAAAGCTGAAATCTCAAATGATTTTTGACACTTATAGGCATAGACTGTAAGCTTAGTCAGTGCAAAAGGGAAAAGAAATTATAGTCATACTGTGAAAGATTATTTCATTAAACTGCTGTTTAGATGGAATATTTTAATGTTAATAACTCTAAAATATATTATTCAAGATGTAGTAGAAGCAGACAAGTAAAATCAACTATGTTCCACATCAAAATATTGTACTATGAAATAAAAAGATGATAAAGGTATTAAGAAGTTAGATGAATAGTTTTACCTTCTTCATGGAAGCCTAGCATTGACTTATGGAAAATGTACACTTCCAGAAAGAAAAGATATAACAAAAAATATTTTAAAATGTATTTATACTATAGCCCTTTGTCATGTAAACCACCAGAGACAGTAAGAATATAGTTATTACACTGAATAATAAGTTCTACTGGGTTCAGTAATCTGAATAGTTAGAGCAAAATAATTGAAAGCATCTAAATATTAAAATTATTTAAAAAGCACCAGTGTGTTTGGATAACACAATGTTTCAATATGTTGCAGCTGCTAATGACAAGAAATAATGTTTTTGAGGAAGCAATCTTCAATTAATCATTTCCTCCTTTAGTGGGATAATTTATGGAAATGAAATGAGACTAATAAAGCAGAAAGAATGGGAGGAAAGAACAGAGTTAAATAAATTGCTTCCTTTTGTAACAACAGAAAGTCATGATATCCATCATTTGGCCAGAAATATCATGTTGCTTAAGGCCTTATTTAGCATTTGATTTTCTTCCAATATACAGAAACAGAAGGAATCACATTTCAGCTTCCCATTTATTTCATTCTTCATTTTAACCCCATAAGCATCTCCCAAGATTGAAATGTGAACAATGTAACAATCTTGGAAAATGTAATGTCAAATAGGAGACAGATGGGTGAGGCTGGGAGCCACAAAGTCATTACTTCTTTGATTTCTGGTATTAGATTTTGATGTTTTTGACCCTTATTAAAAATTGAGTTTTCTAGGCAATAAATATAAAATCAAATGCAAGTCAAAAGAGTTGCAGACAGATACACAGTAATTTAAGTAGCCCTTTCAGCTCCTTAGGAAATAGAGTATCCAGGTTGTATTTAGACAAATCAATTCTCGTTGTTTTACCACATTGCTTTTGTGATATTTTTCATTTATATTTCCTGGAAATGTTCAAGCAACAAAAGAGTGAACATAGCACACAAATTTGGTGAAACAGAAAACAATAGCAATGTGTTCTTTGGCATAAATAATCATTAGGGCTTTCTTACTGGTCTACATGACTCTCCAGAAATAGATTTTAACAGCAAAACAATTTCAAGTATATGAAAAAAACATAGCAGCAGTCAATTACAAGGCACACAATGGATGAGGGGATATATTTCATGCAATAATATAAAATTAAAAATTAAAATGAAGAAAAACTCATTGTAATCATATGCTTTCTATACATTTTATACCTGCATATTTAGATAGCTAATAAGCAATTTATCATTGTCTATATTTTGGGGGTAGTTAAAAATCTAATATTAAATTATAATACAACATGTGAAAGGAATCATACATGTTTATCAATAGAATGCCTGTGGCATAGTTTCAGTGTTCGTGGTGATGGTGACAACCACTAGTCTCTGTAAATTTTCGTGGGCAGTCTCTCATGTGGACATGTGCATGAAAGCACATGCATTTCTATTTAACCCATCTACTAGAAATGTGACCAACATAAATGAAGAACAGTGAATGTGAGCTGACAAGAACAAAAAGATCAATGAGGTCTTACAGAAATTAGAAGCATATAAGATATCTACTTGATAAAGCAAACCTAAATCATATACTACCATATTGTAGGCCCCAAATCAAGACTTTTTTTTTTGACCTTGGAAGTACTCATCAACTGGGATATAGCATTTTGGTTTCTCAAATTTAGGCAGTTTTTAATATTTCTTGTAGTGATATATTAATTTGGTCAGATTTTTGGTTCTTACAATGTGCTTGTCAGTGTATAGACAGTGAGAGGGATAAGCAGACTGATAGGCTGGGAAATTTTAGCTGTATTTTTTGGAATGAATAATTATATTAAGACAAAGGATCTTTCTTGTCACTAATATACTAGTGTATCTTAGTTTTAGAAAAAATATTTTGAAATAATGATGAAACATTACATGAGATTGGAATAGTTATACTTGCCATAGATGTATTCACTTGGTAGTATATGATATAATTACAGTGCTTTTTAGTTCAGAACATAATAAAACACAAAAGCTTACACATATATGCATATTGGTACTATATATGTATATTGGTACTCATACATATTACTATTATGAGTCTATCTGCAACATCTGGAATATTTTATTTTCATGATTTTACATGCATTACCAGAGAAAGCAAAATAATCTATATGCCATAGGAAGAATTGCTTAAAAAATGGAACAGGAAACATAGGATTTAATCTTTCATTTTCTTTCCTCAAGCGGTTTGATGGGAGATAGGAAACAATCATTTGCAGAGGCAGAAACCTCCCATAAACGATAATGAAAATACCATCTTGCATTATAATGATATTTGATTCTTATAACTTTCAGAATAAAGGGAAATGTGTACAGCCTAGAGTCCCTCTTCATAATAATTAAATTTAAGTGTGCAAATAGATTAACTTGGATGAGATGGAAATTTTTGTAAATAAAATAGTAAATGAAAATATTGGAAACCTCAAAGAGGGGTATCCTCCTGTTCCTTCCTTATATGATTATAACTGAGATAGTCATTTTTTCATCGTTTCTCTCATCTGCAGAGAAGTTTATTTCCCACCAGGATTGCCTCTGTGAGACTGAACCTACAATTCGGCACTCAATTGACATCTTGGGTCATTTTATATCTTAGCAGTCCCCTATGCAGTAGTACTTTTAATCTTCAGCATTTCCCTCACAAGTGCTATTTCATAATTTATGGAACTTGGAGGTTTAAAAGGATGACATCAGCTTCTAGATCAAATCTCAGGGCTCCTCTTTCGGTTAAATGCTCATATTCATATTTGGAAGATGGTAAAGTATAGACCATAAAATCATCAACAAAATACTAAATTTATGTCTCTCTTAACCAGCAAAACAGTACTGCCAAAGAGAGTTTATGAAATTTGGGCATGATTTTGATATCAATCAAGACATAAATTGAGATGGGCTAGGTGTAGAGATAATTTAGAAGATTGACTTCTGTGGACATTTTATTGTGGGGCATTAAAAAGGAACTGCATGTGTGCAGAACAGCCAAGAAAGCTATTAGAAAGTGAAATTGAATGATATAACTAAATTAGAAGATAGGGCATAAAGTATCTTCATGATCCTGATCCAGAAATATAAGATGATGGTATGATTTTAAAAATTTAGCCTTTTGCTTTCTGGACATATAAATCATAAATTGTGTTACGGCTCATTTTGGTTTTTGTAAGGAGGGAAAAAGGCAGCCACAGTGGAGATGTAATTTATGTGGCCAGTCATTTTCTTAAATATGAAGTTAGACAATCTCCAGTTTCAGGCGCCTACTCTCTTTTGAGGGTAAGGAATGGATTGCAAGCAACCCGAATTCTATGCTAGCATCCTGCCTGGTGTGCGTTTGGAAAGAAAGCTCTCCCAGCACTCAGATGCTGTTAGGGTTGATGCTAGGTTTTGGATGAATGGCTACAGTGATGGAGAAGACTGTTGGGGATCAAGAGAGTGAACTAGATGTTTGTTTCTCCCAGAATAGTTCAGCCTGGTGCTGTTTTGCACAATGATGAAATTCAGTGAAGGTGTATTGAAGGTTTCATCTGAAGTGCAATTTCTTCCACCTTAATTTCAAGTTATTTTATATATAGTCACTTTATTAAAATCTCAGGATATGTAAAATATAGAGTGTGACAGAATATGTTTACCATTACAGCTGGAAGTGATCATATTGAAGTGTATAATTTGGCTTCATGTTGCTTAGGAGCTTTCTGTTAAACAACATCACATATCTTTACTTGTTTCCATATGAGCACATATATTTTATTGAATGTGAGAAGTGACATTAGCAAGACAACATACATGATTTAAACAGGGTTGGGCTCTGGTTTGGAGCCCATTTACTTTCAAATATTGACATCTACTATTCTGAGATAATTCACGGATCCCTAATGGTAGGACTGAGCCTGGCCAAATGGGGATTCCTAACTTATGTACCACACATTTGAACTTTACTGTAACCTATGGTGAGTATGCTTTATGATTGTTCAATTAGCAACAAAAGAAGCCAACAGGCACAGGGACCTTTGAGAAAGAAGTGTTTTATTGCAGTGGAATTTTATAGGCTGTTTGGACCCTTCCTCCCATCTATCTTAAACACAAAATAGAAGTTCTTACCAATCAAAAGGAAAACTAAAAATAGTTCTTGTAACACTAACCTATCACAATTCTATTTCATCTTACATATGTATTCTAATTGAGTTATTTGGAGAATAAATCATCCACAAAGACTTACTGTTTACAGCTAAACAATTCTGTGTAACTAATTTTCATAGACTTGAACCAACATAATGCCATCAAAACATATCTTCAAAATAGGCAACAATATCTCAAGTAAGGCCATTAGATGATCAACAATATTTATTTAATAAAGTTTCACTTTAAAAATGTCTTTGGTCAGCTTTCCCATTTGTATATGAGACATTTCTATCCATGGCAGATATTATTTTGATATAGTGTAAGAACTTTCCTACAAAGGGACTAGATTGCTAAACAATTGGAAGGATCAACAAGATAATGCATATATAAACTGCTAATGATTCTTAGAATAGTTTTGTGGCATGTTCACAATCAATTATGCTAGTTGGATGATAACTTACATTGATATTTCTCTACATGTGTGTAGGCAGGTATGTGTGCATATTGTGGGTTTGTGAATGTACATATGTAATAGTATGCTATACTACTACATAATGCACATAGAGACCGGAGGGCAATCACCGATATTGTCCTTTCTCAGGCATTGTCTTTGTTAGTTTTGGAGGCAGGATCCCTCACTGGGACCTCAGGCTAGGCAGTTAGGATACCTATGTAGCCAGTGAGCTTCAGCGATATGCTTGTCTCTGTCTCAGAAGGGTTGAGATCACAAGGACACACTTTGATTCCTGGTATTTACATAGTTCTGGAGATAAAGCTTGAGATAAAACTTTACTGACTGAGACATACTTTAGCATTCACAATCATATTTCTTTAAAGAGATACTATTTTAAAAATCACATCTAGCTTACTGAATGTTTCTTATATTCCCAAGGTTATATCCATTACAGCAAAGTAACAAAGCCCATACAGAAATATAGATTATAGTCTGATTGGAAATAACTTTGAATTTTTCTCATGCTTTTGTTTCCAGTCTTTGTTTTTAGCTCTCAAGGTACAAAGCCCATAAATTCTTCGATATAATGGATTAATAATTGATACCCTCTTATTTATGAAGTAATGGGATCATATTAAAATAATTTCACTGGGAATAAGTTCATGAAAAGTGAGTAAACAGAGCACTTTGGAGTAGTAGACTGTGTTACTTGTAAAACAGGAGGAGTATACTAGTACAGGCATCTTCCTCAGAGGCACACACAGCAAGACGTTAGCTCCTCTTCAATGGTCCTTTCCTTCTTCAAACTCATGAGAGTAACCCACAGAAAAGCAGCACTGGCCAAGAACATTTATACATGTCTGATTTTAAAGGACTTGTTCCAGCATCCAGCAACTGTGTTTCCTACAGTTCTACCAAGAATGTATGAGTCTGATGCCAATACCCTGAGATTATACACAGAGGGGCCGGCCTTTCAAGAAGGTAACGGATTTTGCAATGCATATTCAAGTGCTATATGTGGGGGTGGTCCCCCTTTAACAATAAGAATATTGCACACGCCTAGTAACTCAAATTAAAATTAATTAAAAAAAATACAGAGTGTTTTGCGATCACTGTAAAAGGTACTTGAAGAGAGAACAGAATAATTGTGTGCAGCTACCATGTTCATGCTTTGCATGTTAACTACTATTGTTTTTAACTGTTCATTAGTGCCATTGCCATTGAGGAGTCTCCCCAGCAGAGGGAAGCATAGCTTCATTATTTATCTCATAAATTCCAATAGGGAGAACAAGCTTACACAGCAACTTATGTATATTAAATGGAGGTTATATGATGTTTCAGCTTAAATAAGCAACTTTGACATTGAAAATGTTTCAATATCTGGGTTCCAAAATGCTCACCTCAAGAAAATATATGGCTAGTATTTTAATGTTAGGGTATAGCTTACATTGCATTACATGGTTTGTTTGACCCAAACACTCAGAAAGAGATGCCATCACCAGCATATAGATATATGGCTTCCTTGGAACATTTTAACACTATTTATTATTAATTTATTTCATATATTTTAATGAAAATTTCTCTTGTTTATATCTTTGTGTTGCTAATACCTAAGAGTATGTTAGTAGACTTGGCTTCTTTTGTTCGTGTAAAAAATTTAAGTTCTATGTCTTAAGATCTAAAATCTTGAATATATTATACCTGTGATCAAAATACATATTCCTGTTTTGTGAGTTCGTTAGCATCTTCATTCCAGACCACATTTCCTCTTAATTATTCTTGGAACAGTGTGTGCACTTCTATGACTTTAGCACTGGCTTACCATGATGTTGCAAGTCCGAGCAGTGAGTCAGTGGATCTCCGTTCCTTATATCTTGTCGTCTTGTGCGCCTAAAAGAATTGCATTCAAGAGACATTATTCTAAATTTCTGATGTGAATAAAGAATCAAATCTGCACTGAATCTCATAGGCAAGTGAGGAACACATGCATCTGCAGCCTGTGTGGCTGGATGAGGGGACCGAAAGGTGACTAAACTGGGAAACAAAGATACTGAACTCCAGCCACTGCAACCAAGGGGCTCTCAACCATAATGAATAGACATTCTACCTTGTTTTCTACCAGAAATCAATCAATCAAAATCTAACACTGAGAAGTTCTGGACTTTATTTTAGAGGAAAATAAGGTATAACATTTTGAAACAATAACCCATTTCGTCAATAAACATAATTATTGTTCTTATCATCAATGTGATTGTAAGTTTCAACATTAGAATTCACATGAGTGATGACTTTACTCATTGTGTATACATTTCCTCATTCCTCCCACAATTCTATCAAGGATTTATGAGTTTGATACCAATACATTGAGATTAGTTACAGAGGAACTTATATGTAATCTTTTAAAAATATACTATTGTCTAACTTTCATTAATGTATTTAAAGTATTTAATGTATTTAATTTAATGTATTATTCTAAGAACTTTTTCTTCTGTTGCTTTTTATATCACTATTTTATAGAAAAGGATCTTTATTGCATTTTCTTTGATGTGTTGTGGTGCTAATGGCTGAACCTCAGAGCCTTTTGTGAATGCTGTTCCGTTGAGCTACGCTTCCAGCCTTTGGTTCTTTCTTTCCTTGTTTTAGACTCAGTCTTATTCTACAGTCATGGCTAGCTTGCTGGGGTTTCAAGGTGTACACAACCACGACAGCCCTATTATATGGTTATGGTTGCACATCAGTTTATTTATGCCTTGGAGAAAAGGAGGAAACAACTACAAAATTTGGAGTTAAGGGTGAAATCTCCTTTTGCTAGAAGAGTAGGTAAATCAAAATGTCTTTCTCTTTTATAGAAAAGCAGAATATATGCATCAACCCACAGTTAGCATCCTTTCTGGACTCTTCTAACACTATGTGGGGGTCCCATGCAGTTAGACACACTTGGAGGAGGAGATGGGCCCTGCTATTATTTGCAAAGTGATGTGTAAACTGAGATCAGAGATAAGGAGTGTGGGTACGTAACCCAAAAAGTGTGGGCATCTTGACTTATTACTTTTCTTTTTTCTTTTTCTTATTAAAAATCTTAAAGGTATTATCTTGCTACAGAATTAGTTATCATCATTTAATGGCCAGGGAGAAGTGTAAATATGGAATTCATTACTGTATTCATAAATTTAGAAGTCTAAAGTATTTATAGATGTCTATTTGTAGAAGTAGTGAGACTATCAAGCAGATGTGTACATTTGAAAATTGAGCCAACAAGAGAACTTGTGAAACATGAACCCCAAAGCATTGGCAAAAGCCTTTCTCAGTCACTCAAACTTCAAAAAACGCTACCACAGAGAACATATAAATAACAAGGCCTCCAAGCATCCTTTCCAAAGACATATCTAGTCTGAGACATATGAGATTAGGTTAAGTAAAATCCACAATTCACAAGGAAAACAAGAGAACTTATGAAAATTCTTTGGGTATTAATTTATGGGTGTGTGAGAGCCACTTTCATTATATAAATACCAGCTCAAATTAGAGTCATGCTCATCTCTTTTCTCCTTCTTTGATTAAAATTCAAACCTCTCATCACCAAATCATGCAATGTTCTTCATTATTATTTCTTATAAAGGGGAGATTCCTTTTTTCTGTACAGATAAGGTTTCCATATGTATGCTTGAGTAACTAGAGCTAAATAGTTTTAAGAAGGATAAAAATTTAATATTAAATAATTTAGAATTATCACTATAATGATGGTATATATTTCAATGTATTAAGCTACTCATGGTTTCTTTAATCAATATATATTATCTTCAAACTACTTTTTTTCTAATGTAAAATTCCAACAAATTATGGAAATACTAAGTACAACAGTGAAATATAGAATTTGGAAAGAGGAAGAAAACTCTTTTTTCTTTGTAGTCTATAGTAGGAATTTTACATTTAGTATTACTGCAATTCTGCATCCAAATTATAGGATAATATAAGTTACGCTCTAGGTAATTATTACAAAAGATTCTTTCCTTCCTTCCTTCTTTTTTCTTCTATAGATATTTTTGTGAATCTCTGGGCATTCCTGCACCCCCTTGAGACCACAAAAGGGAGTCAGATGGTCTGATGCTAGAGTTATACATGACTGCGAGCCACCTATGAGAGTCTGGGAACCGAACTGGGTGCTCTATAAGATCAGTAAGTGTGCTTAACCACAGAACCATCTCTCCAGCCCCAGGTTTAGATAATTTAATATTCAAACAATTGTACCTAAAACATCAATGTAAATAATTTAGATGTTAGTTGTAGTTACTAGATGTTTTCCTATAATGTCTATAATATTACAAATGCTACAGAACATACTTTATTACTGTGAAAGGCTGACAGACAGACAGAGCTGCTTTGGAAAGACTGTGCTAAAACAAAGTCATATTGCTCCAAAAGTGCAGCGGGTCAGGGATGATGGTGACCTAATTTGTGTTTGAAAAGCTCAGTGTGCACGGTGGTGAGCTTGAAGGAACTTTAACATGATTCTATATATTCCTTTCATCCATCATTACCTCTTCCTCAAACAGTATCTGTCAATAAAGAAAGTCAGCCAGCAGCAAACAGGAGAGAATATGATGATATCG
This sequence comes from Montemys delectorum, assembly GCA_019843815.1. NCBI lineage: Eukaryota > Metazoa > Chordata > Mammalia > Rodentia > Muridae > Montemys > Montemys delectorum. The sequence continues at coordinate 35,563 of JADRCD010067028.1, read as the reverse complement.
ATGCTTTCTAAAATTAAAAATTGTTTTTATTTTATTAAACACTAGTAAAATAATTTATCTGAGACTAGAATGTTTCTAACAGTTCTATGTAACATAAAAATTGAAATTCCAATTGTTTTATCATTTTTATTTAAAAAATTTTATAGGCAATATATTTTATCATATTCTCTCTTCTCTCCAAACTCCTACCCAATCCTTCCCATTTGAGTTTGCATAGGAAGCTACAATTATGTCTAATCTATATGTGTTGTTCTCAAAACGTATTTGGTCAGGCAAGTCTACGTTATATATATGCTGTATATATATATTCAGTGAACATAGGTGCATGTATACATGTGTACTTTCTGTAGGCCAGAGGTTGAAAATGGGTGTCTTTCTATGTTGCTCTTTACTTTATTATCATCATCGTCATCGTCATCATCATCATTTTGAGACTTGGAACTAACCCAAGCTAATCAGTGAGCTCTCAAGATCCCTCTGTCTCTGTACCCCTTATTATCAATGACTCCACACCAGGCTTTCCCCAGGGTTCTGGGAATCTGAACTCAGGAACTTATTGTACAATAAGCACTTTACACATCAATCTATCTCCCCCAAACCTGTTAATAACTTTCCAGCTATAACTTAATTTTTATTTAAAAACTCTCTCTAAAATAATTATAAATAAAAAGACTACACTTAGAATGCATGAATAGTATACAAACCACACACACACACACACACACATACACATGCACACACACATTAAAAATATCAGATTTTATTATGTAGTTTTATGATTCAAGTGAAAACCCTGTAACCATAAGATGATGCATTAATAACAGGGACAAATAAAAATATTCTTGAGTTAAATAAGGAAATATATTTAAAAACATTAGCTAATCAGTATTAACACATTGAAGACATGAATGCACCACAAATCTTATTTGCACAGAAAGGTGGTACACTTATTTATAAATGGCTGGTCTATAACACAAATGAATCAGGCTACCAAGAAACATTATATTTCTCCTTTACTGTTCATCTTACCTCTTTGCAGTAGGAAAATAGCGCGAGCATGAGGACCCATCCCAGGCACAGTAAGGGTCCCGAGCGAGGCAGCATTCTGCGCAGGCTTTGCCGTAAATGTCACAGCGGTGGAGAGGAAGCTGTGCTACTCCAGCAGTTGAGCCAATGTACAGTTGTTGCTGTGAATGAGTTAAGAAAACACTCTTCTGACTCCCCTTCTAAAACTAACTTATTTAGGCTCTTTAACAAAAAATTATATATATATGGATCAAAATTGTCTTCGACCATTCCGTCCAAGATCGAGCAGATAATACAGGTTGAAGTGAATTAGAAGCAAACTTTAAACATCTGATTGCAACAGGGAAGAGAAAGACATGCTATTCTTTCACTAGAGGATTGATTAATGATATAATGAGTCTTAAGTTAAAGTTACATAAATACTATGCCAGAACACGGTTAATAAGATAAACGTATCTGCTGTTAAGCATGATATTCTGATGTAGATTCCAGGGGCCACATGATGGGCATTAGATCGGACTTCTGACCCTCACATACATGACTGCACTGTGACAATCGTCACACATACAAAATGAATAAAAATTTAATAAATGTTTGTTATATAAATACTGAGACATATGATTATAACCCACAGAAAAAGACTTAAAAACATTTTTTAATTTCATAGATTTAGATGAAAATTGAGTGTTAGAACAACTTCATTTTGTACAACAGGATACTATCTGACATTATAAAATGTCTAATAGAAATGCACACAGTCAACATTGCATTTTCAAAGATTTTTCACTTACAGAATGTATATAATATGTATTTAATATACATATTATATATTGTACACGTGTATGTGTCTATGTGTGTGTGTCTGTATGAAGTTGAATGTAGCTGAAGTATGTACTGAAATCTAAGTAATTATTAGAGGAGTTTTTTTTTTATATATAATAGACTGTGTTTAAAGCTAAGCAAAACACTTATATTTGAGGCTATAAACCAGTACAATTTAGGAAAGTCTGTTGATTCCTTAAAAAGAGAACATGTTTCATCTTTTTAAAATAATAAACTTAGAAATCTATTAAATAACAGCAGCTTCAATGAGATGAGAAATGGAGCAGGTACAAAATATTTAAGCAAATATGATCATAATTAGAGTTTTGCAGCAATAACCAGATATATGGTTATAACAGTGCACAGGAACATGATTACCCAACACTGACATCTAATTTTCTTTGGATATTTTTGAGATAGTGTCATATAGACTAGGCTAGTCTTAAGCTCCTAAATCTCCTGTCTCTACTTCCAAAGTGTTTGCATGATGGTGTAACTTGTCAGTTCTGGCTTTGTGATTCTGCTTGAAAAGGTTACTGATCAACTTGGCCATTCTAACAAAAGATCCCATTCTTGCCTAATAATGTTTAAAAGCATATGCCAAACTCATTATTATAAATTTATAGTTATATGATACTTAAGTAGGCAAAGAATTACTCAAACAAAGTAACTACATCTGGCACATACCTTTAAGAGAAAAAAGATACATGCAGGAAAATGAGAAAAAGAGAAAAAAAAAGTATCGGCATCAAATGACTTATGGTCATGAAAATTAAACGCCAATAAATTGACCTAAATTAAGTGTAATTCAGTGTCATTTTAATTTTATCATAATTCTTCAGAATTTCTAATGATACCTAAAAATCATCATGCTATCCACATGAAGCATAGGGGCTTGTAGGCATCACTGAGCATAATCTAGTGACTAGCTAGCAATCTGATGTGCTTTTTCTGCCTAATTTAACATCACCCCAGGAGATTTCACTAGCCTCCTCATGACATCATGAGCTGGATGTGATTTCATTATCTAGAAGGTTAGTTTCATCACTGTTGGTTCCTCCTAAAATACTGTCTCACTTTAAAAATGCTCCTAAGAGTGAGTGAAATTGTGTCACATTGAATGAAATCCATCTTGCCTCTACCAATGGCAAATGAAAGCCAGGGATCTTTTATTGTGGTCTTTTTTAGTTGAATGTTGTATTAATAGGCAATATATTGAAATATTTAAAAATCTTATTTCATTTTCAAACAAGATGATTTACTAAATTAGACTTATAGGTAATTCAGTAAGGATTGGCTCTGAAGTCTAGCAGAGAGTAAATATAAATACATACTTTTAAAAATCATTATAGGAAAGATTATCCCTGTCTAGCTTCCATCCTGGAAAGCCCCGGATTGCCTTGCCAAGATGTGACAATTTTTAGATGTGAAGAACAGGTGAATACATGTTAATGAGGTGTAAGATAGCAGTATCCAGTCAATAATATCTGCACTCTGAGTTTAAATATCTGGGAGATTATCAATCTATTTTGATATGTCTGTGTGGAGAGGGTACACATTGCATTTTGTTGGCAACATAGTTTAATGTTTTGTTCAAGAGGTGGAACATGGTCAAAGGCAAACAGGCAAACAGATTAGAAATAATTCTACCCAACTGACTCTTCTATTCACAGTTCTATAGACAAATTTTTACAGCAGGGAGGGACATCCTAGCTCACTTTCACCTTAATACTATGTTATACTTACTAATAGATCCCAGTTCAATATATTAATTTATTTCCAAAATTATCATTCATTTAATGGGTTGAAGAGTAGGTAGTGATGTAGAAAATATAATTTTTAGAAGTCAAACAGTGTCATATCTGTAGCTCAGTATTGAGAAATTAGTTGTTTTTCTTTCATGTCTTGATGAAATACCCATTTGTTATAAATGATATAAAAGAATAATCATGACCTACTCTAAAACTCTGAATTCTTAGAGTTGTAGAATATACAACTTGGTAGTGCTTGATTGTATGCTTAACCAAAGTGAACACTTTTCTCTTCTCATGACTACAATACTACTGAACATAAGAGCTACTTGTTAAGATCTTCTAAACAGGATAACCAACTGCTTACTTTTACGAACATATAAAGTAATATTTTATCAACCTACATTGTGTACATTGCCTACTCATGTAAAATAAAAATAAAATTTAAATCTTTTATTCTAAAGTGATCTAACAATACTAAATTTAAAAGTATGGACACGTTTAACAGTGTCCATACTTTTATAGTACTTCATTAGACACTGAAGTACTATAAAATTAAGTTTAAAGATCACTGTTATCATATGTCAGGGAAACACATTCAGATGGCATAAATGATAAAACTTTTATTCTCTTAGCTTGTTATAATAACAACATCTTATTGCATTCCATGTCTTTTACTACCTGCTTGTCTACCAATCTATAAAATATGCTGGATAGTAAGATAATCGATCAAGTTCAGATGCATAATTAACAAACCACAGGGCTGACTATAGCAAATTATGGTTGTACCTGTTTAGTAGAAAGCTCCATTGCCGAAATAGTTGTTGGTTCCTAAAACATAAACAAACATGCTTGATAAATGAGAAAAGTTAATAACTAATTGATTAACATACAAGTTCTCACAGACATAATGTCACTTCCTTCAACAAATAGTAAAAGTGGAAATAAGATCTGTGAAAGAGGCTAATGAGATCAGTGCTAAATATATGAAGCGAACAAGAAGGGCACACTAGCATCATCCAGATATCTTTGGGGATCCTGCCTGCAGTTGGACTAGCTGCATTTGTTGCCTGCTGAATGGGCCTAGAGACAACTCAATAGGTCTGCAGTAAGTCAAGAAAATGTAAATTGTCTACATTTTCCCCTGTCCTTTACCTATTTCTTTGTTATACCATATTGTCCCTATGTAAGACAAAGACAGGCAGCACATGTTTTCCTTGGTCCTTTAGATGAACTCTGAGCATTCTACCCTGAATGTCATTACTTCTCTCCACTGCTCTGCTCTCTCCATGCAGCGCTTCCTCTATATTCCCTCTCATCCTCAGAAGCAGAATTCACCAATCGGTTTCATTATGCCTCAAAATCCTTTTTGATTGTTTCCTTTCAGTCTTCCTCAGTCTTCTTTGTGCCTCTCTGACAGGTCTGACAGCTTTGCCTTCCCTTGCCTATTCTTCCCACTCTGGGTTCATTTGACTGAGCTGGGCCACTCTGTGCTGCTGCCAACCCCATATACAAGGCAGGGCCGAAGTGATCCACTTCAAACCTGATGGCCAAACTGAGCACGTGATTTTCTTAATAACTTCTGTACAACCTGCCTGGTGCACAAGTGAAAAGAATGATGGAGGACGTGTGTTATCTTAATGGAGTAATTTAGAGATACCTAATAGTTTTCTACTTTATAGCTTAAGTGAGCAATAGTGATTATCAAATATTATAATGATTTCTTAAAGAATTATCAATCACAAAGACAACTGGGGTGAAAGTTATGTCATGCCACTGTGTCTACACAGAAATGGCATGACATAACAAGTGACAGTATCAAGTCTCAAAAAGGAAATTTGTATTTCATGATAAATATTTTGCTTTAAAAGGATTTTTTTTTTGGCTTCTACAATATTGGTATACATTAAGTATAAGTGAAGTTAAATATGGCAGGAGAAATTTCCATGGCAACTTTCCCCTCTCTAACCATTTCACATGAGAATTCTCCATGTGACTAAAGAAATCATGAACCATGCGAGTTTGTATCAAAGAAATTCTACAGTTGAGGTTCAAGACCTTGAAAACTTAACACACCAATGCAATGAAAATATGAAGTCTAAGTTCTTTGAAAATATAGTTGATTAAAATTTTATTTCCTATTCATTGATTGTGCAAAAGCAAACATCTATAAAGCAGAAATGGGTCCTCTCATACATAAATTGTAAAACATGAGACAAACTTGAGCACACACCAGATTCTATGGGGTCGTATTATGGCGTCAACATTCTAGATTAAGATTATAGCATATCTTAATTAATATAAATGTATTTGTTATTTATACTAAGAAATTAATAACAGTTTAGAATATGTGCTGCCTGCAACTGAATTTTAATGCACAATATGTTACAATGACATTCATTTAAATAAGCTGTACATTTTCTGAGAAATAACTGGTAGCAAAATAAGAGTTCCATTTAAAGCAGATGTAGCTTCATAAGCATTTTTCTATGACATTGGTTTCAATTGCAACTTTAATTGGTATTCAAGCAAAAATTAAAAACTTAGCATCTTTTCAAGATTTTCTATGACTCAAATTTACTATACATATCTTAGATATTTCAACTTCATCATTATTAATCTTTTGCACTTGCAGAGCTTTTCAACCTGCTGATCGCAGGAGATTCTGATTTAGCTTACTAGCTGCTTAGCACTGGAAAGGAAGCTTCATCAGAAGTTAATAGACTGGAGCTCGGAAAGCATCAATTATGTTTTACATTTGAATGAAAATTAAACTCTTTCCTTTATTTACTCAGCTATTCATGGAATATTGCATAAATTGGGCTTACAATGCAAGCGTTATTGATGTAACTGGCTTGAAATCCTTTGCAGTCAATAGGACTATAAACTGTTTTATTCCCATGGTGCCATTACTGGATGTGACACTTAACTGACTCAAAAGGAAAGCTCATTGGAAGGACAGGGTGGAAGGATCCCATACTGTCCAGTGGAGGTGAAAAATTACCATGTGTCTGGCTTTTTATATCTTCTTAAGAAAAAGATGATATGGAAGCCCAATATACTGGAGCAGATTTTTTTTTTCATGTACAACAATTTTCTAAAAACTAACATTTACCATTTTGCTTAATTTTACTATAAAAAGCAAATCTTTAAGAGTTCACAATTGTAATCTTCATTCTAAGAAGGAATTGGTGCTCCGTTAACTAACCAGCTCACTCAGAAGCACATAGTAATTAAGTAAAACACTTTTTAATTCAGATGATTGCTGTCAAATTACAGTTAGATTCAGGCTGCATGTTGGTGCTACAATGCTACTTTGAATAGGTATTAGCAGGTCTGTTGGTTTCTTAGTGCAATGCCAATGCTGACTTTACTCTACCTCTTATTGTCTATTAAAATTTTTACTCTCAAGATTTTATTGCCAAAGAACGTTTTTCTTTCTATACTAGTGACTGGAACATGATTTCACCAGAATAACCAAAACCACTGGAATGTTTTGTGATTAGCTCGGATGTTTTCTTAAAACCAATCTCAAGATGGCAAGGGGTATATACTAGTTTTAATCCAAGAATTTATGAGTTATTCAGTCTAAAAGAGACTCATAAGAACATGGTCTCATGAAGGTGGCAATATGGGTAACCTAACATAGTGTTTAATTTTGTTTAAACACTATAAAAAAGTATCAGCTAGGATCATGACCTTAAATCTTTATCTTGTGTATTTACCCTATCAAGCTGTTGTAAAGCTCAGTTGGTCTTTTTAAACTGTATTTTATTTTAAATTGAATGACACAGGTGTCAAATAGAAACATAGAAACTGTAACGCTTTCCTGCTTTCCATTGTATGTGGCTATTGCTTTAATGTGCTGCGGTTTTTCGTTTTTTGTCCCCTGCTGCAAAATTAAACAAAGCTTGACAGTGAAATATTCCAATTGCTAGCCCACAATATATGTATGAACTTTGGCTGATAGAATAGAATGCTGAAAGTAAATATTTCTGTAAACTCTGCCCAAAGATGTTTTGTCTGCTTGTGTGCCAAAGAAATAATTGTAGCAATATGCAGAGTAGAAATCAGGAGGAAAGTGCCAATAGCTTCTATAGAAGTTGTATATCCAAATGCAACTATTTTCTAACACAATTTAGATATCTAAATAGTTTCTTCCTTTACAGTACAATGTTAAGTATCCATAATTGTTAGCAATAAAGATTTTTCTCATTGTACCTTAAGTGCCATAAAAATGTGTCCTAGCAGTCACCGCAGGTGTAAGTTTGAAATATTTTTTTTGGAAATCTCCAATTGTGAACGAAGTATTATAGATATTAAATATCTATATTCACTAGTCTGTTAGCTCTCATCATGCCTTTGCTAAAAGCCATTTTAGCTTAAATTAAATTCCTTTTAAGTTGGATTTTTAAATAATACATCCAGGAATAGAGTAAGATGTGAAATGTAAACCTCAGATTCCAGAAACATTAAAAAAAGAATCTAGCTATAACATAACATTACTACCAAAACATGCATGATTTATTTAATTAACAATCACAGAAAATAGTGAAAAGATAAGAAAAATATTATTTAAACATTTTACAACATGACTAAAATAATTCTATGCAGTAAAATTTAACTCCATTATGTGATATCAAAAATCAGTCTTTGAAACTAAGATGTCTAACACAGAAGACCTTCTTTAATCGTAGAGGTCAGAGACTGAGCCTAGAGTGCTCATCTCTCTGTCTCTGTATCTGTTGCTCTGTCTCTGTCCCTCTGTCTCTTTTTGTCTCTGTCTTTTTTATCTCCCTGTCTCTGTATCTCTCTCCATTTCCAACATATGAATACTGATAAAAGCCTGAATACATGAAAGGTGAAAAGGTTTATGGGTCACATAGTTGTCTGTGAATAATTGGATGTTTATAAGGAAATTGTATCAGTGTGCCCCATGATAGTATTTACAGAAGTTAATAATTATTTAAAAATGAAGTTTTTTTCCTTCCTACTAGAGAATAACATGGAATCAGATCACCAGGACTACACTCTGTTATTTCTTAATGACCTTCCCCATAATCTGCTATCTTACTTGAAGACTAGATTCTGTGAAGAAGGTCCTTATAATCTTCATCAGATTTCACTTTTGCATCAGTTTTGTTTCATTTAATAAATGTTGTCTGAATTTATACTTTAGGCTTAGAGAGATATAACAATGAGTGCCAGGCAGCCATTTTATAAATTTAGCTCTCACTGCCCATAATTTGTTTGCTAGTCTAAATGGACTCTATAGTGGATGACAGCACATTTGGATAATTATGCTTTTCAATCTATAGGTTAAGCTTCCCATGTGCTTGCCTTTTAAGGTAACTCATTTGGCATAATGACTGGCCAGAATCAGTCTACACTCTATAATCAACACTTAAAAATGGTCAAAGGAATCAAGTTTTAAAATCAAAATTGTAATTTCACCATTTTGAATATTTAAACTAAGTCTATGCTGAACATATATATGGAAGTCAGTTCATTTTTAGTTTTGATAGGTAAAAGCAATAAAAAACAAATATTAATGGTATTTTACATAAGCACTCTGGCACATGTCTGAAATCCCAATACTTAGGTAGTAGGGGTAGTAGGATTAGAAGTACAATATCATCCTTAGCCACATAGTAACGTCAAGGCCAGCCTGGCATAAGGAGACACCATATAATCATACCAAAAGAAAAACAAGTACAATTCTACCAAAAAGCTTGATAGCACTGGGGCATCCAGATACTTAAGTCTGTGTTATTCAGCTAGAATGTCACACTTTTAATCATTCTGGCTGGAATACATACATGCCCTTTGTATATAACTTTAATCCCAAACAATGAAGGTAAAGTTAGTTTGTCAAAGGAAGCAGCCATGTTTGAAAGTGACATGTAATTGAGGGGAAGACAAAGTGATGAATCAGAGAAGGACTTGACAGATGTTTCAGAGATAGGATAAGCTCAACTCCCCTGAGAACATATAGGAAAGAGAGGCTACGTAAGAGATCTGCCCAGATTTGGGTGAGGGGAGGCAGTTTTACTGGGATAGCTTTACAGAGACAGGTTGCAGAGAGAACAAGCTAGACACAGGTGAAGACAGAACAAGCCAGAGAATAAGAAGCCAGAAGATGAGAACACATTGCCAAAGATAGTATGAGGCCAGGCAGAGCCTCTGTTAGAAATCTAGAGAAGCTAGATGGAATCAGTCAGCTTGAAGAGGAATTTTGAGCCAAAATGTATAAATTGAACCAGCCAGCCAGTATTCAGAAAGAACTAGAAGGGTGAGCTTTTTCAGCAGTAAGCCTCTATCTGTATCTACTTCAGTGCACCTAGGACTTAAATATCATGCCAGATATACTATAAATTGTGAGAGAAGAGATTTTTAATGGGGAAACGTTTGCTCTTCAAGGTAACATATAAATAATGCAAAATGTAAATCATGTATTTTATTGATACAAGCCAAGAATTTTTCCATCTTTACATTTAATTGCAATGAGACTTTCAAAGTTTATTTTGAGTAGTGTCTGGCCTTTTACTTAACAAACCAATTGGAAATATCTACAAGAGTATCATCTACTGTGGCTTCAATGTACAGTTGTCTCGGGAGATGACTGGAATTAGTCAGCACTCACCCGAAAGACTGTCATTTCTTCCAGAAGAACTTCTTCTAAGTCATGCCAAGTCTCCTTGGGGACTGAAACCACTTTAAGAACAGTTCCTACATCTTTCAAAGAAAGCAAAGGAGAAGGTTACAACTTAAGTAGCTTGGAACAGAGTTCATTCCTAATGTAACAATAAGGATTTTGCAAAAAAAAAAAGTTTGCTGTTATTTTTGTTATAGTTTAATTTTTAAACTTGTGGAATGGGGAAGGTGTGTGCTTGCTATAGCACTCATATAAAGCTCAGATGAAAACATCTAAAAATAAGTCCGTGCATTCCATGTTGCTAGAGTTGGCTCTCTTTCATTGTTTGTGATGCCTTGCTCCCTATTCTAGTCTAGCTGGTCTTCAAGCTTCTGGGTCGCCACCCTCCATCTCGCCATAGAAATGCTGAGATTATCTCATATGTTTTAGTCTCTTCCAGAGGTCTGAACTCAAGTTCTCAACTCAAGCACAAGTGAGCATTTTTACACACTGGGCTATCTCCCCAATCCCAACAAAATAATCATTTACCAACCTCACTTTTTCTATTTCCTTTCCACATGGATATATGTATAAACTTGTATTTAAAAATCCATTTTATCCTGTTAGTTTGTAAACTATAATGCTAGTCTTGGAAACATAAAACATCAATTTTTAAGACTATATCAAACCTTAAAAACATTTTAACCTGAAATGTACAAATTTTCAAAAATACAATAAGCACAACAAGAACTGGCCAAGTTAGATAACTTTTTATTTTTTAAATTTTCTTTACAGGTTATGAAGAGAAAAAAAACTAAAAAAAAAAATTTTTTTACCAATTTGATATGACAGACTTTTCCAGTTTTATTTTGAAAGCAGAAAATGTCCACAGAGGACTCTGTAGACATGAACTGTAAGGGATGTTGCCCATCTCTAGGTATAAGAAGAATCTTAGTATCCATCAGCACACCCCTCTCTAAGAAAAGCTGTAGCACTTACAGGCCCTTAAGGCAGATTCAATGATACTGAGGTGATGAATGACGTCATTTCTCAAAATAAACATTTGAGACTACTTACCATAACAATTTGTCTACAATACATACACTGAACAATCAACTTTAGAATTTTAAGAAAATCTAAATCAAGGAATGCAAACTATTAAAAAGCATTGAATAAATCTTTTAAAGCAAATTCCATTGTCAAGAGAAAAAATGCCTAATGAAAAGACCTGTCATTTTTATTTAAAGTTTCATTTATATACTATTCATTTTACTTTCTTACACCTGTGATCCCACTCTTTGGAAGAAGGCAAATAAGGTCTTCTTTGGGTAAGATGTTGAGTCTAAACAATCTTAGCTTTTTGTAAACTTGATCAATTTTTTGCAGTTTGAGTTGTTTCGTTTTAATAAACTTTACCTTTTCCCAAAGAAATTCTTACTGCTATGCCAGAAATATAAACTAATATATTCATTCTATTGGCAACTATCCTCAGTGAATTGTCACAATGTACTCTGTGTGATCAAAGTTATCCCTTTTAGAGTTTAAAAATAGTTCACTTTTAAGAGGATCCTTCATTGTTTACAGGATCTTAGTCAACTCATAACACCAAAGATTAAAGGGAAATTAGGTTAATCTACTTAGTCCCTTCATAGTGTCTGCTGGACCCAAACACAACTTATCTGTGTTTCAGATCAAGTTTTACCGAATAGTATTTCAAACAATTTCACACAAATTGAATCAGATTACTCAACAAGGATCAATGTGCTATGAAGTGAAACTTAGTTAAAAGATAAAATTACTGTAATCAATTTACTTGCTGACAGATGACCCTGGTCTTTACTGACATACAATCAACCACATCATACAACATTCAACATCCTCATGCAAATGGAGTCTTTAAAGGCAGTTTGTGTCCTAGAGGAATTAAATGCTCATGATTGGTTTTCTTTGCTCAAATACCCGGAAATAACCTTGTTGCTTTGAGAGTGAATAAGGGACTTCTGAACTAGTTTAAACTAGAGACGGAGAACAAAGCTGGTGTGACATTATTGAACAAATCCAATTACTCTTCAGAGATTTAGTTAAAATTTGACATTAAAAGATAAGCTACTGTTTACTGAAAAGAAATGCTGTCCTATGCTTCTTTATTATATTTGTAACTTTAGGTGCTACTCACAGTCACTGACTTTTATGGAATCTCATTAAGATTCTCTTATTATTTCACAGGAAAATTTTCTTATCTGTAAAAGTAGACTTTAATGTATTGCCAAAAAGCTGACACCATTAAACCAGATATCGTCAATATATGGCAATTAAGTTATGAAACTTTAATTCTTTAAAGTAGTTATACTGCCTGCTATTGTGCTATAGTCAATGTAATTTTCTTTCTCTTTTTCACCAAGGGAAAATAATTGTTATCATATAGTGTTTCAGTGCAGCACTCTGTTTCTTGTGGATTTATGTCAGTTAGTGAAGTTAATGAAGACTAGGGATTTGTTACACTGAAATCTGAGTCTAAGCAGCAAGTTGCAGGTTTGTAACTGGTACTTTCATAAAGAGCACCACCATTTAGTGAGTTTTGGGAAACAAAATAACATGTCATAGTAATAATAAGGTTGATTCTGAAAATATACCTACAGACATTTGTTTCTAAAAGAGAGATTAGGAAAAAGATATCATATTTCTAAAGAGAGGTATTTGATGAATGCTGAATATATTTTCTGATAAAGATTTTTTTTCATATCTCACTTATATGGCAGAAAAAATGAACAAAGTATTTTGGTAACCCTTTTTAATTCAAGATTTTCATTGGTGGTAATGTTAAGATTCAGGTAAGTTTGTAGTGACATATTCTTAGGCATTTAGTGAATATCCTAGGAATATCAGTTATGATTTGAACAAAACTTTATGTGTCCCTAGCCAGAATAATTATGATTTAATTATGATAATTGATTAGTTAGATATTAAATTTACTTGATATTCCTTGGCCATCTTTACTCTGGAATGATCCTTTTATTCATGGATGAGACATTTTAAAAATTGTAGACCAGTATTTTTGTAGAATGATTATAGTTTTATATTTGTCTAATGCCTTCTTTTATTAAAATTTATTCTTCTCTCATATATTATATCCCATCTACTCCTCTCAGTCCCTATCCTACTTTCTCTTTCCCCAAGATCCACTCCTCCTCCTCTGTTTCCCTTCAGAAAAGAGCAGACTTCCCAGGGGTATCAACGGAGCATGGAATAATAAGTTACAGTAGGACTAAGCACGTACTCTTATTTCAAGGCAGGGTGAGGCAACCCAGTAGGAAGAGAAAAGTCCTAAAGCAGAGAATACCCACCCCCACCCCCACTGTGCACAGGAACACATGCAGAAAAGAACTAGCTCAGTCCCATCCAGGATTCCTGGTTGCCATTTCATTCTCCATGAGCCCTGATGAAACCTGCTTTGTTGATTTTGTGGACCATGTTCTTGCAGCATCCTTGACCCCTTGGTTCCTAGAATCTTTCCTCACCTTCCTCTGCAGGATTCCTCAAGTTCCACCTAATGGTTCACTGTGGCTGCCTCTGCTCCTATCAGCTGCTAGATGAAGCCTCTCTGATGACAATTATGCTAAGAAGAAAATTTATTTTAAACAAATACGTCTTCAAAATGATACTATATTTCAAATGGTAGAGTATTCTTATACCTTGACAATGAATGTAGAACTTGACCTAGGTTCTTAGTGTACTTTGTCAGCTAAATACAGTATTCTGAAAGAAAATATACAGTTGCAATACAAAGGTGTACCTGTTCCGATGAACATAACATCATACTGGCCATCTTCTGCATCCACTCGGTCTACAACAATTTGTGTGAACTGATAATTTACATCTGTTTTGATCATTATCGGGCGATTATTAATAGGAAACACTGGGTTGTACATGGCTGGATGACTTCTCGCAAAGGTTATGACATCATCAGGAAGGTCTTTTGTGGAGTCAAATCCACCAAATGTTTTACTGGGACACTATTAGAAAGAGGAGAATATCTTTTAAATAAAATTTAATGAATAAGCTTATAGATTATAAAATAACACTTCTTCAATGGTCTAAGTCTAAACTTGCAATTATCTTCTATTACTTATACTTGAAACTGACTAATAAGCATTAGCTATCACCAGCACTTATACACTTAAATTAGATGAAATGATCCATATATATACTTCTAAATAAATATTAATTCTTAATGTTAATTGTTGTTTAGTTGCATCATCATTTCTCACAAAATTTTGAAATGAGTCTGAGTATTCAATGTTCAGAAGTCTGATACCTCTGTTAGTTGCACCAGCCTGTATTTCATTTGTATAATAGATGTATTATATAATGGATAAAATATGCTATAATTAAATGCAACTATGATGTTTAGAGAAACACTACTTTTCTTGAGTTACATATAACTGTCTTTAGTTTAGAATAACACCCAAATATTAATCCCAACTAAAAAGTAATATAAATTATTCTTTATCATCTGAATCATAACATAAGCGTAAAAACATATTATTAATGACTCTAATAAAATAAAAGAATCCAGATGTTTTATTTAGTGTCTATCAGTGTATGGCACAGCAACTAACCAATCCAAACGGAATCAGCATGGCTAAGATGAATACATGCTGGTATAAGAAGCAGGAAAGAATGCATGGTTGTGAACTGATATTATACCAAATCTGGATAGAAATATTCTTCTAATAAGACAGTAAGTAGATTTGAGGAAAACAAAATCTGTTGTCCCCTCACTATAATTTATTATGTAGAACAGTGTTGTGGAGCACAGTATACCCAGTTTTATATATCTTGTCCTAGTGTTCAGTAATGCTGAACACTTAATGTGAGTGCTTTAGAGATAAAATGTTATGAGATGATCCTTATCTTAGAAAATTAGAATATGAAATCAACCCTTTGCCAGTTACTTGTCAAATTCATTAATAATTCATGAGTAATTAAATAATGTTTTCAAGTGGGAATATGTATGCATATGTTTGACCCATACATGGATTAGATATGATAAAATATACTTCCAGTTTTCCTATAAATTAGAAATTTATTTAAATACTGTTTTAGAAATATCAAATATCCACATAAAATCCTATAAGAAACAATACAAAATTTAAAGTCTTTTAAGAGTATTTATGGGGCTAGATCCATAACTTGGTTTCTTGCAGAGGACTGGGTTATGACTTCCAGTATCCACAAGATGGTTCACATCTATCTGTCACTACAGCTGCAGGGTATCTAATACCCTCTCTGACCTTTTCAGTTATTGTACATATGCAGTATACAGACATATGCAAGTGGAACACCCGTAAACAGAAAATAAAGAATATATTACATAAAACAATATGCGTTCTTCTTTATATCAGGTAAGGACGTCAGGCACAAATTTAGAATATGTGAATAACAGCTATAGTAACAAATTATTTCAGGTTTCTTATAACTTGTTTTAACTTCATCATCTAGTGTTTGTTTTTAAAATATAAAATATAATTTTTATAGGATTTTCTTTATATTTTAACAGTAGTGTATTATTTAAATATTGCACATATGACTACCCTTCAGTAGTCCTGTTGAAATCAGAATCTGAGCTGTCACTTTTAACAAATTCACCACATTCCCTTCTTCTACTCCAGCTGTAAGCAATGCAGCACAGTGCTTGCTGATGCAGTTTCTCATTACAGCTTACAGTGAACAAGAAGTTAGTACTAGTCCATGGTACTAAATGCTGGAGCCAGCACATAACATAGTACAGTTATCATTGAAATGGGAAAAATAATTGGCTGCTTATATCTATACTGCGTGCGTGTATGTGTGTGCGTGTGTGCATGTGTGTGTGTGTATGCATGCACACTCATGTGTGGTGCACTTATCTACTCTAATATAATGTATCCCTTATGAGAAAGTCCAGAATATAGTAATTTCTACATTTCAATTGATATTATTGATTTCACATGTATAATTTATATTCATATTAAAAGGTATTTTCAGCAGAGAATTTAAGACTGTTCCGTCAGCCATAGGAATATAAAATTGTCTACTAAGAAAAAGAGAACAGTTTGTTACTAAGAGCTGGAATAAAAACCTTGTGTTTTTATAAATCTTGATTGTTTTCTTATAACCAAAAGTATTCCTTCTAGATATTTATTATTCCCAAATCCTATTGAAGATTTTCTTAGAGGATTATTAGCAAGGAGTAATTTTATAAAACATGAAATATTTAATTTTCTCATAAATAATGTTAGAAATGCAGAGAAAATGAGAGTACTAAATATCCTATATATAATAAAGTAATGAAATGAGGCAGAATAACAAGCCTTAGCAATTTAGTGAGAACAGTAGAGGAGGGGGAGACACTAGCCATTACGTCAGTAGAACATGGTGTCTGGGGATGAAACTCCTGAGTACTGGGGTAAAACGGTTACAAATAAGTCTTAATCACATCTATAAAAAACAAGTAAAAGAATTCTTAGTGTTTGAATAAGTGAGGGTTGTGATGGCCAAAAAAACCCCACACTGAATGACAGAGTTCAATAATGCAATCGGGAGGGCGATCCACTAAGCCTCAAAAAGACACAAGAGAAGTTCTGGACTCAGCTCCCTCCTTGAACTAGACTTAGCTTGGAGATATCTGGTAGCTTGTCAGTTGGGTTTGGCTGGATCAGAATGGTTGGTGGACATGTCTCTGAGGTATTTTCATGATTGATAACTGACGGAGGAGGTCTCTGCTCACTCTGGGCAGTGCCATCATAGCCAGCAGCTGCTGGGTGGGATAAATTAACTAGTGTAGCAGAAGCTAGAGGGCAGCCATTGAGATATTTTCTCCCATGTTTTCTGCTTCAAGCCGCTGTCTTGGCTTCCCTGTAGCTTGCCATCTGAAATAGACCTTTTTGCTTCTCTCAACCCCTGGAAAAAAAATGTTACTTCTGACTTGGTTCTTAGGCTGACTGCCCTGTATTTCTATCATATCAATGTGTTCCTTCTTATGTTTTTTTAAAATAATATTTTGGTGCATGAGTTTCTTCATTTCTTTTGACCCAGATTCATTGGGATGATAATGTTGCAGAATGATGATATGGGTTTTAATACTGTGTCTCTGAGCAAAGCCTACTATAAAGTTAGGATATGCAGCATTCTGGCCATCAGAGAGAGACAGCCCAAATACCTCCATTAGATTTGGTATTCTAGGAAGACCATTTCCTCAGTCTTCTGTTCAGAACAGAAAGTGTAGAGAGTGGTTATTCAGGTTTTAGTAAAAAAAGAAAAAATACAAACACTGAATTGCAATCAAAGAATTTAAATACTGACATGTGTAATGAACATGGCTTTACATGTAGAATTATAGGGAACTTCATTGAATCCTAGTCTTGATTCTATTAAAGTGATGGGCAATTTGTTCTATATTGTGTTCATGTTTATAGCTGTAACTATTTGTTTTCTTTGTTAAGCACATATTCATTCTATATGTTAATTAGCAAGGCTACTTACAGTTCCTGGCCGTGGATAAGGGACTCTTCCTTGGTAAGGAACCCACTGATAGTTGGGACCATCTCTGTGAGCATATGGACCAAGGAACACCCTCCTTACATCGCTCATGCTGTACATACACACAGCAGATCCCTTAAAGATGTTGCTAGAAAAGAGTAGAAACTGATTTTTACATATAGTCAGTGGCAATGTGGTGGCTTACACTTAGTTATTCTGATCTTAATGATCAAATCAAACATAACTTTTTTTTGCAATCACAAATATAGTTTGGGGTTAGCTTGATCTCATAGATGTATTACATCAATGGTTAAAGGATAAATGATAATTTATCTAAAGTGTGTGAAATAATATTTGGTATTCACTAAATATATATTCATATCAAATATAAACTATTAAAGATGAATAGAAAAGACATATATGGATGATCATGTCTGAATATTTAGCTTTGAGGCCATAAATAAATAAACACTTAAAACTGTTTGAGCCTCAAGAATCATTACTGAAGAAAGAAAATTATCATAGTATCAAGACTGTTTAAAAAGTCATTTTAAAAGCTAAAACTGATGCTCTAATGGAATGTATAATGACACACGGTAGGTCATATTACGATATCTTAAACTCTAAAACCAATGAGATACAAGCTTAAGTAATATAGCTGCACATCTGAAATCAGCAAGAAATTAAACATTATCTCTACAACACTGAGCATAGATCTAAGATCATAGACGTTACACCATGATCAAAGTAGAGAATTATGACAGTTATTCCTACCATTCCCTATATCAAAAACAGGAAATTGAAATAACTGTAAGTTTGTTATTGAGATGAAACTATTTTCCTTTTATTTTGTTTACAAAAACACAGCTTATATAATGTGTTATATAAACACATAACAGATGCCTGCATTCATAAATCTTATTGTTACCTATACATCTTATTGAAATCACACGTAAATCATGCCACACAAGAGTCATGACTTCTTAAATAATAAACACTGTTGATTTGACAATGACACATGACTGAAGCTGATGTTTATTGTGCTCTCTCAACTACTTATTATGGGTACTTGGCTAAGTACTAGCCACAATATGTATAATATTTATTGCATTCATGATAGAATAAATTATAAGCTAACAGACATTGAAACACCACCTTTCAGTTCAAGTTAGTTGCAAAATCCCCTTTATATTGTTATATATTTAGCTATCTATTGATGAGTCAGGTAGTTCTGAGGTTTGATGCACACAATTTAAAGATGTTTGTCAACAATAACCTATCTCATTAAAAAGAGAGAACACATTATTTAACCATTTAAACTGTAGTAAGGAACATGTTGGTCCCTAACACTAGCATGAGAATTAACTATGAATTGGTTAGAGATTCAGATTCTTAGATCCAGGATAATTCTTATGGGGTCAGAAACTATAGTTGGGGTAAACAATATGAATTTCTATTATTTATATTTTGTAGTAAAAATTTGTATATATGATTTGTAGAATAGAGAAATTAAGTTAACATATTCTTAGTGATTTTCACATACACTGAAAACCTGAGAAATGGTTGTTGCTCTAGGAAGTGGGGAAACAGAAAAACAGACTGGCACTTGCCCCCCAATTACCATAACCCTTACTGCACTTGTCTAGCTTTAACGCCAAAGCTCATTAATATCTAGGCAAAAGGACATGCAAACAGATTTAGTAATGTAGGTTTCTTCTTTTCCAATGTTAAGGTTATTAAGTAATCATATAGTGTGATTTATAATGTAATATTTATAAATAAACCAGATTTAGGTTCTACAATTAATCTTTCTCTTTAAATGGCTATAATTACCTCCAGCACTGAGTGGACTCAGTATTATTTTAAATGGCCATAGTCACCTATAGTACTTGTGAATGGAATCAATATTATTTTTATTTCAAATACTTTGCTATGTTTCATTGCATGTGCTTACTAATAGCCATGGCGGTACGTGTATATTTCTTCTAAAAACTCCAGAGAGTTTGTCTCTGTGCATGCAGAATTCAAAGGACAATTTGCACGAGTCAGTTCTCTTCTTCTACCGTGTAGGTTCTGGGCATCCAGCTCTGGCTGTCAGCCTTGTTAACAAGCACCTTTACCCCAGGAGCCTCTCAGTAGCCCAACCCCCATGATGATTTTTAAAAGCAAAGAACTAATTAAATCATATCAGTGCATGTCCACAGCAGGGATTCACAAACACTCAAAAAACAAAATGAAGAAAGAAGCTACAGAGTGAACAGTTTACCTAAAACAATAAGAAAAACTCCATTTACCTTGATGTTGTGAACACTCCATAGACAATTGGATTTTTGGGATCTTTAGAGTTCATTAGGAATACATCCTCTGTTTGAAAACAAAGCCTATTAGTTTATAGTTCTGATAAATGCTGAACATATATATATATATATAATCTCATGCATCAAATATCAGCCACTTACGCAATTCATCAAAATGCGTGTCAATGCCATTGGGACCTGGCACAGAGCAAATCAGACGTGCTTTCAGGAATGTAGTCCACTTATTCACAAGACTTCTGTGTCCTCCAAAGTCATTCTGAAACATAATAAAAGCCATTGCGTAGAGCAAGTGTGTACAGTAATGTCAATATGCCTTTGTTTTTATTTCTTAACTTTAGACACATAAATGCAATCTTCATTTTTTCAGTTTTGATTTTTCCATTAATTTTTTAATAAATTAATTTGTTTTTATACTCCATATTCCATTCCCTACCCACCCCATCTACCCTCTGACTGCTTCACATCCCACACCTCCTGCCCCACCCCCTGTCTCCATGTGGATGCCCCAAGCCCCACCCCACCTGACCTCTAAACCCCTGGGGCCTCCAGTCTCTTGAGGGTTAGGTGCATCATCTCTGAATGAATTTTTTTTATTATTATTAAAGAATGATCTTTTCTTGTAACCAAGAAGTTACTCATTCTTCATTTTCAAATGTGACATAGCCATTCTAATTGATTGCATATAAACTATTAACCCATTTATTATATAAGCTTAACCTTATGACTTTTTCAAAAGCAATTAATTATAATATAATTTTCAATCATTTTTAACATTTATTTATCTATCATGAAACTCTTTTATGTCAGTGGAAAAGAAATGAAATTTTAAATGACCTTTTTTTCTTTACCTCACCTTGCATATCTGACCTATTCTAGCATGAGTGGCTTTTCCAGAATGTTCTCCATCTATTGCATTTTCTCGGAAGAAAAAATATACTTTGTCATCTTCAGGGTTATCACTCTCTGGGATGAGATGGGCACTGATGAATCTCGGATCTGAAAAAAACATCATATTTATTAATTTGAAATTTAATGAATAATAATTTTATGTAGTATTCATTTTTGCTTCTTTCTGATGCCTTTGTTATATGTTAAGAAAGTAATATTTCCTTGCTTAGCTCATTTTTTTCAGGTTCCTTTTACCTGATGCCAGTCCATTATGAATTATATCATCAATTATATTTCAAAAAAATTTCAACAGAAGATTTTTTTTCAGAGTGTTAGGCATGGATTGCAAAAGCCACATAGCTGAAAATATAATAAAATCTAGGATTATTTGTAATGAAAGCAAAAAAGGGAAAATGACAAATAATGTAGAATCTACTAATAATAGCAGAAAGTATATCAGTAATCTTCAGAGTTCCTCCTTAAAAATACTATTGTAAATAACTGGGTTGGTGTGGCTGTATATGCTATAAACTAAAATTGTGTAATCGTTTCAAGGTCTTACCATGCAGTTTGCTGTGTTCAACTCATAGAAAATCTTTTTAGAATTGTGCAGACATCTAAACTATTGCAGTAATCTAACTTAACAGTGACAGTTAACAGAATATATATATACATATTCATATTATATTCATATATATTCATATACACACATACTGGGAAAATGAGCAAACCATAAAACTAGCTTTATTCATGTAAAATCCATGCCATCTAGTCCTGATCTAACCCTTTAAATAATCACCATTATCATGTGATCTATACTTGTGACATCTTCTAAATCTTGCCCTGCTATAATATGCTCCACAGTATGTTTCACAGAGATATACATCTCTTTATTTCAGGCTAACTATACAGACTCTG
Organism: Montemys delectorum; assembly: GCA_019843815.1. NCBI lineage: Eukaryota > Metazoa > Chordata > Mammalia > Rodentia > Muridae > Montemys > Montemys delectorum. The sequence goes on along the minus strand of JADRCD010067028.1, from coordinate 13,685 downwards.
TAAGTAATGTAGAACACATTAAATATTTCCCATAAACTAGAATAATGCACTAGTAATTTATAAATAGAAGTATCTTGTGCTAGAAGTCTGAAAGACTCTAAAAATGATAGAGCATTTCAACATTTATTATTGATAAGCTTGCTTTGGTGAATACAATTCTATTTGATCATATGCCTCCATATATTTACACACACATTCCTCATGAGGAATAGTAAACAAATACGTAACATAGTTAAACTTCCTGTTATAGTCCTAGAATTAATACCAGACTGATGAACTTCAACCCTCAGAAACCTTTATGTGTGTGTGTGTGTGTGTGTGTGTGTGTGTGTGTGTGTGTGCTCACATGTGTGTGATTTAAATCTCATGTGCATAAACCATGTTGGACAATTCTGAATCTGAAAGATGTCTATTCAGTCATTTGTAACTTTTGTGTGGTCTTTGGCAAGTCATTTTTCTTTCAGAACTCGGGCGCTTAATTCTTAAAGTGGTTTTACTTTAATTCGAAGTATTTAACATAAGGTTCTAACATCCTTTTATCATAAATTGTTTATATTAGAACTATTTTAAACGTTAGGTATGAACGTGTGGTGTTAGCGCATATGTAATTAGCAGTGGTATGGTGCTAAAGGAAGTCTTACACCAAGTCTGAAAATCATCTTCTGAGGCAGCAACAGGGCAAGAGTGAAAACTGCATGATTCTGCCTTCACAGGAGAGACACTGAGGAAGAAGTTATCAAACATCTCCCTCTGTACGGATGCATTGTTTCTACAAATACTGGACTAAGAAAGAATTTAAAGCCGCCAAAGTTAACTACCTTTTGTTAGATTACTTCTTGTAGACAATAGCTTATTTTGAATGAAAGGCTTCAGCCAAATCCATGCTTGTAAGACCACATATAATTTAGTAAATCTGAGAGGAGAAGTAAGATAATTTATAGTACATCCTCCCATGACGAAGCATCAACTTAAGAACACACAGTATTATAGTTATAATGCACCTTTTTTTTATTTTGCCATTTTATGTTTTTAAGGATTATATTGTGTTTTCAACATGATATTCAAATAAATTTATTTTCATGTATCTCTTACCATCTGTATTTGCATTTTACTAAGTAATTTCTAAGTATCTACTCTTCATTTTGATTATAGCAGATCACAGGCTACTATGATAAGTATTTTCTGTCCTCATGATACTGTCACCAACTATCAAATAGGAAAATATCCTAATTCTTAAGTTGCACAAGAAAGCATCAAACAAAGAGTTTGGAAAGACAATAAAAAAACGGTTCTTAGTTTGTTTTTGTTTTTTTCTCAGAACTTAAGATGTGAGGAACAAAGAGTGTCTCTAAAAGAAAGTAAACATGTACAGGATGACAGAAACAACAGAGAACATTGTGTCCAGAGAAGGAAAAGTAGTCAGAGATGTTGACAGAAAGTTAAGATTTAAGAGATGAAGTTCTATTCAGGGATGATAATAAATCCTCACAACCGTGTGAAGAAGAAACAATAATGCATTTCAACACAATAACATTCATATGTTGCTATGTGGAAGGATTGCTGCTCTGATTGCTTCAAAGAATAAAATAAGAAAGAGGGTGAACGTGAGCAGAGAAAAGTCACAGTAAGGCAAGAAGGAAGGAGAAGTGGCCATAGACAAAGCACAGAAGCAATAGGAACCTGGGTGAGCAAGAGATAGTGAACAGGAAAGAAAGCATATACAGACTCACCATTTTAATTTATACTTGATGGCTTATATTTGCTTGTAGAAAGTTAAAGGCATGGAGTAATGGTTGAAATCATGGAAAATTAAGGAACTTCTGACTTAAACCCATGACTCAAGAAAAGTTACATAACAGAAAGAGAGAATATGTAAAAAAGGCCAAATGAAGTGGAAAAGGAACATGACCTTAGTTTAGAGCATTTAAGACTGATAGACTCGTGCCTTTTCTCTTTCAAACACGTATACATATACTTGAGCTTCGTCAAAATTTTGACTGTATGTGATCTACCCCAAGAAACAAATGGTGAAAGAAATGCGTTAGTCACAATGTACCTAAGGTAGAAAAGAAACAATGAGAAAGAATGGTGGCTGCAACCTAAGCTCCACATCTCTTTCCCACAGAATGGACCATGCTTTCTTACAGTGTTCCTTCAAGGAACCTGTTAACTGGTTCAAACTATCTAAAACACACCTCACTAGTTGTTTTCCCAGCTGTGTTGTCCACACAAAAATGATATTTTCTCCTGTCCATTTCTTAGCATTGCACTCTTCTACAGAATTCTTATTCATCATAGTCACTTATTTGGTATTTGTAACTCTCTCTGGTTAGTTTCTACATATAAGAGTGTTTCTGCTCAGCTTCTGCATTTTCTCCAGATCTCTGTCCAGGGACCTATGCCTTTGTCTACTCTCTCCTGGAATACATATTTAATACATTTTCTATGCTTTCTGCCTCACCTTCTGAAATTGTCGTACCTTCTTACACCTCTCAGTATGTGTGGTGGTTTAAATAAGAATGGCTGCAAGAGGTTCGTATATTTGTCTTCTTAGTCACCAGGGAGTAGAACTATTGGAAAAGATTAAAAGGGTTAGGAGATGTACTCTTGTTGGAGGAAATATGTCACCTGGGGTGGAAGTCTCTTTCTCTGCCTACAGATCGGGATGTAGTTCTCAGCTATTGCCCCAGCATCTGCCTTCATGTGCCCATGCTTTCTGTCATGATGACATGGACTAAACCTTTGGAACTGTAAGCAAGACCTGGAAAAGTGCTTTCTTGTAAGATAGTTGCCATAGTTAAGATGTCTCTTCCCAGCAATAGAACAGTGACCAAAACAGTAGGCTGCAAACCCATTCACTGGCACCTGGTGCAGATACCACAGTTGGAATATATAAAACTCCATTCTCATTACTTGTTTTGTTTCTCCTTCTTAGTTGTTCCTATTTTTTTTTCTTTGTGGCTGAATACTGTATGGAAAACAATATGTAATTAAAAAGCAAATGATTTGGTGAATGGATGAGTGAGTTTATAAATAAATTAAACTGAGCTAAAAGAAAGAATAACATTCCCTTTCTTTGTTGGATTACATTTGTAACTGTTTACTTCATGCGCCTGTCTATATATGTGTGAGAACAATCACCCATGCCATACTAGGGGAGGTCCAACTTGGAGGGCTTGGTTCTCACGTTTACCCACGACAGGGCTTCATGGAGCTTGCTCTGATTATCAGACTTAATGACAGACACCTTTACTTGTAGAACCATTTTGATGACCCAAAGGTTACAATGCAGGCTGGTCTTAAACTCGTGATATTCCTGCCTCTGCCTCTTTTGCATGGTCTAAGAGCAGGTGCCGCTACAAACAGTTTCCTTTCTGTTTGACATGGTTTGCTAAAGTTAGTTTGATGGCACAAACTCATTATAGACTCAGAAAAATTTAGGTTTCTGGGTATAAAAGTGATTCGACATGCTTCTTTAACTGAAACTACTTTGGAAAGTTATTGCACAAGGATGAGTTTTCAAAATGTTCCCTGAAAGTCTATGAATGTTCTTTGAAGCCAGGAAAAGCTTTTCTTCTTTGATCTTATCCTTCTGCATTAAACAATTAATGAAGTAAAATTAATTTTCTGTTTGTCTTTTTTTTCAAAATTAGATTTCATCAGTAAGATTAAAATAACCTAAAACATGTCCCTCTGTTCTATAAGCTAAAAACAACACATTATGTTACAGACCAGAGATTCCCACTGCCCTGAGGATTAGCAAGTAGTCCAACAACTTGCCTTGCCACCAAATTCTGCAAGGAAAAAGTTCACCACGATCCTTCCAATGGGCCGGCTTTACTACTTTGTAAGTTCTCCTTAGGAGCCGAAGACTTTTCTTATCATTCAAAACGAAAGCTACCGCTCTGTCCAGCTACTTGTAGAAGGGGGCACAAAAATGAAACAAACAAACAAACAAAAACCATCTAATTCGTTTATTTTCTTTTTGAGTCTGTGTCCTGTAAACTCCTAGAGCCAAAAGGAAAATGTCGATTTCTATTTCTCAGATAGGACTTTTCGTTTCACTGTTCTACCAAAACCATTGATACTAACAAACATAAATAAGAACTCTAAATGATGTAAAGCTACAGATTCACTAGCGACTTTCATGTTGAAATGTTTTTCACTCTGTGAAGTTTGCCAAATCCCAGGTGATAAGGTTCAAGGAAATTTGCCACCTCACACACTTTGGACTAATTTCTTGGAATGTGGGGCAGGAAATTGATGATAATGTGTATTGAAACCTAAACATCAAACGAAGATGGCAAGATCTATTCCAACAAGATCAAAGGCCATGGATCTCACCAGCATAAAGCTTCAATATAAATACCATGAAAGGTAAACATAATTGGAAAGCATTTGGGTAGCTTAAAAGGCATGCCTCTGGCAAAGGGACTTTGTCTTTACAGATACTGTGGTACCTTTTGCAATGCTCTGGGCACACAGTAGAAGCTAAATAAATAATCTTATTTATCAATCTTGGGCCAATGCTGTTATGTGAAGCATGGAATCTTTAGTCTCATTAATAGCAATAAATCCTGGGTACATACAACCCTGTTTTCTCTTCGCCTTTATCTCCTTCACCACCCCCTTGACATTCTTCTGTGTCTCATCCCACAGATGGCGGTTCTTGCAAAATTCACGTTTGGCACCACCTGCCACTTGTAACAGTACCACTCTGTTGAAATATTTTTAGCAGCTGCAAATTAAGCTGTCCTTCAGGTGCAATCTCACACTTAATGAAAATGACGACTTGGCACAGGCCACGTGCTGTGTTACCTTTGTGATTCATTTGAAAGGTTTAGCTTATTTAAATAATGAACCATTTCACTGCTCTCAGCATAAGAGTTAATTTGAATATAAACTTTGCCCATATTTGGGCCAGAATTTGGCTGGACTTTTCTACTCAACCAACAAGTTCTACCAGCTGGGCAATGATAGAATTTTTTTTTTCTGAAAATGAATTAATTGGACATAAATATTAATCAGAGTTTCAGAGTTATCAGTGCATTTTGAAGAGAGTTGTTGGCTATTTTCTAAGATATAATTTTATGTAGTTCTTTGGTACAAAAACAATGGAATTAGTGATTTTCATCTCTCTCACACAAGTACCAAGAGGCCTAGTGAATGTTCCAGGCAGACACAGACATTTGCAGTGAAATTACATCAGTGATTTCTGAGTAGGACAGCAGGAACATAGCATGCCTGCAGAAAAACAAATAAACAAAAACCAACCTAAGTCACACAGTTCTATCAATCAATAGTGACCCATCTAAGAGAGAAAATGTGAGGAAATGACTGTTTAAAATGTTGCTGACTCATATAGTAAGTATGAAGGCACACTCACCTTTTCTTAAAAATTTAAATAGGATTCTACTGACTCTAAGACAATGTGCTCTTCTGTAATAGGAGTTAAACAAAAATAAGATAGAAATAATTTTTTAACTCACTAAATATGTAATGTTAAATGAGACCAAATAGAGCCATGCATAGTGGTTTGACTTAAAATACCAACATTTCAGAGGCTGGGGTAAGAGGATTATGAGTTCAGGGCTAATCTAGGCTACATAACATGCCACAGTCCAGCCTGAATGGAAACCCTACTTCCCATCCAAGTACAAAATGCAAGTTAATGTCAACTAGCCTCAGTTTACTGTCAGAAAGTAGCTATCTCCAAGTAATGTTTGGAGAATATAAAAGGGATAATGCAGTTCTATCTATGTTTCTCTAAAGCATTCCATGGGCTTTCAAAACTGCTAGTGGATATTAATTTATAGCACTGTTTATAAAACTCAGTGATATCCTATAAAGTATAAATGTTTAAAAGTTAATGGTAGCATAAACTTTTACAGCTAGCAAAGCAAGCTGAATTAGACACTGGTTGATAAGGAAGCTATAAACCTGTTAGGAACAACTGAGAAAAGTAGACCCATTGTAAATTATTTAATGAGTAAAACTCTCTGGTTTCCAGTATTGAAGCCTCTGGAGTCAAAACATTTACTAAGCAACTAGCTGGAAGGTTGGTAAGGGAAAAGTCATCAGAGATGGCAGCCAGCAACCAGAATAGCAGGCAAAAGTGACTGCTTTCTTCCTTTAGCTTTGTGAAGAAGGACAAACAAAAGTCCCAAAGAACCAGCAGATCAGGAACAAGGCCCAGAACATTGAGAATGCAAAGCATGTAGCTTAAGGTCATCCCGCATTCCTGGTTAACAGCATAAGCAGAGTAGATATATCATTTTTGGCTGTGGAATAGAGAAGCGTCTGGCTGCCAAGGAATGGGCCTGGAAGAGGTTTTGCAGCTTAGCTGGCTGGGTAGCTGTGAGAAGCCCTTAGAAGAGTTTAACCCTAGGACAAGTTTGAGAGAGTCACATTCTCCTAAGTCACATTGTGGAGAGGAAAGGGAGAATGAGAGAGAATGCAAACAAAAGCACCAGGCAGAGCTGATTGTGTGGCTTCCTGGGTGGAATGCACATCATTCAAATATTCACTCACCCTGAAAGAGATTAAGATACAGAAGATGGTAAAGTATAAGCTAGTAGCTGACAGCACGTGAACGTGAAGCCCTTTCTCCTGCCTTAAGCCTCATCGACTGTCCACACCAGCTATCCTACTGTGTGCTGCAAGCTGTACATGTATGGATTAAGACATTTGTTTTTGACATTATTTAAAAGCTAGTGGAAAGTTTACTGCTTTCTACTATAACCCAGTAGGACTATTTGAACTAAATGGTCATAACCAGTCCAGATGTCTGCAGCATTCCTCATCCGAAGGGAAATTACAGCAGAGGAAGTGAAAGCCTTTGGGATATTGGACTTATTAGCATAAACATGAGAAGTTATCAAAACCATCACAGCGGAGTGTCATGCCTTCAGCCATTCACGTCAAAGCACATTAATCTCCACTTCCAACGTTTTCTTTCTTGATGTTGTTTTGGAGGTAGGGAATGTCTTCTCTAGTAATTCACGCATCCTTTTTAAAGCACCCCTGGTCTGAAACACTCTAGACTATACTCTTTATAGCAAAGCCCACACTCTTCCAAGCATCCTTCTTTCCAATCACCTTTACACAATGTTGACATGGCACATTTGGCAACATTCAAAGAGTATGAAGCTATTCTGTGAATTGAAAACTGTAGACTCCATTAAAAGTCATCCAATTGTTCACCACCCCAAAATAACTCTAGGCTCATCTCCCTTGCACTCTACTACCCTAGCAGCCCAGACCCCAATTTTTTCCATTCTTTAGTTCTATTCTGTGGTCAATTGTAACAATGTTTTGAATGGCCTCTTTCTACCTTCCAAAAGCACTTTCTGAAAATTATACAAGTGCAATTTTTTCTCATTTCCGTATTTGCTGTTCTTGTATCCTACAACAACCTTTCCAGTGCTGTGCATTGTGCTTCTTCACACAGATCTGCCAGACAAGGTTCACCATTTATCTTTGCATCTTCCTTAGTTCTTTAGAGGTTTGATTTTTCGATACCACTTGAACTCTACTGACAGTTACCAGTGGCCTGCCTTCACTTAGTTCCTGGTGGTACAACTGCATGGTGGTAATCACACTAGCACAGTAGCTTATCTTGGTGTCGATCTTGAAATCTCATCCATAAAGTGAAAATATGGAAATGTTACAATGATGAAACAGCCTACCAGAACAAAGGAAAGTCCACCTAGTAAATGCGAGTGTGAAATAAGGAGTGTTTTTGTTGTTATCTCAGCTTACTTCTGTTTTATTATAAAACTATACTTCATTTTGAAGCAACAGAATTGGTTTTAGAAGAGCATTACTGAAATTGGCAAATAGATTCTTGAAAATGGTTGTGGAAGACTGAAGTAACAATCCAACCAAGACCCTGATCCACCAAAAAACAGGGTAGCCATAAAGAAGGGAAATATTTAAATAAATCAGAAGTTAGGCAAGACTATGTGGGCATTATTATCCATACTGAATACGCATAATATTGACATGACAAGGCTTGGCTTAGGAGACTCAAAATTTCACTTGTAGAGCTAGACCTTAAATAAAAATGCTCCTACCCAAACCAAATCTGTGTGGACCACAGAGCCAATGGATGATTACTTGTCAAAAACTAGTTTATGTAGTGAGTACACTTAGTAGAGTCTTGTACTGTCTGTTTTTAAGTTGCATTTGGTATAATCAAAGTTACGATATGTGTGCCTGAAAAATGTGAAGGATTAAAAAGTATTTTGATGTGAAGTAAGTAAGAATTCTGAGGAAGAAAATAATTGAACCATCACTGGATCCTGGGTGATGTGGTGCTTCCCTTCTTCACAGGCATTTTGGATATTTAACTTAATCCCTAATTCCCTGAAGTTTGCAATTTCAGAAGCCTGCTAACTTCTCCTCTGTCATGACTGCTATCTTACTATCAATTTTCATTTGAAAGTACTTCTTAAAGTCTTTTCATAGTTATCCTTTGTGTTTTAATTTTGTTTCATAAATTTTTCTACTCTATCAATGTTTTTGTAACATTTTAATTCTTATCAGAATAAAAACTATCTCTAAATACTTCATCACTAATTAATTTATTTATGTCTACTCTATGATTACTATTGTCCTTGGTACATTTTTGGTAGAACTAGAATATCATCTGGTACTTTATAAACATCAAGCACATAACTACCATAGAGCATGCTGCTTATCAACACTTGAAGAGCATATTTCAGATAGAGGCAAATTTTATCTCACAAAATCTAGAAGCCCAGAAAGTACATTGACATCATTAAAAAATGATTATTGGTGTATGGAGACTAGAGTATGCATAGATAGAGGATACAAGAAAATCTTCAAATCTGTAAAAAAAATATACAGAAAGGACTAAGTTGTTTTACAATAAAATTCTTTTATTTTTTTCTACTTGGATTTTTCACATTGAAATATCAGAAAATAGGTCTATGACTCCTCAGACAAAAATAATAATTTATTTTCAACCTTCAGCAAAGGTGAACTTAGGACTTAAAGGATTAAGACAAAATTAAAAATCTTGAACATGTAAATTAATCATCACTCAGACATCTGTGCTTTATAATGTCAAGTATAGAGGAGAGATATTTTGTTAAATTTATACTTAACTCAGATATATCAACTATAATGTTTTTTGGAATTTCTATCATTTTACATATTTATGCTTTCATACTGGCAGGAACCTACAATATGCTTAACTGTAGTAGACCTTCAGTAACTAAATTCATACCATAAACGTGCTCATTTGTCCGCAACTATGCTCTCACTACTCATGCTGTGTTTTTGAGTTACATTGAGTATAAAGTACTGTGTGATTAGATTAAGCGGTTTAATAATTTGATCGAGTAAAATAAAATTTCATGCTGGAAGTAATTTCTAGGAAGAAAAAAATTAAATTATTTCACAATGTTTGAAGGCACACTCAAATTCCTTTGGGGCATTGATTTTTATTTTATTTAAGGATTTCAAAGACTTAAGTCATATTTTGTATGCCTCTTAAATTTCAATAAATTACAAATATTTGGAAGAAAAGAATCGTTATACTCTTACATGTGATTTGAGAGATGAATAAAATATATTCTTCTTTAAAGAGAAAGTTGTGCAGTAAAAGGAGTCCAGAGTCACAAAGTAATTATTTTTTGTAAATTAATATTAAAAATATCTTTGACCTTGAGGGAAAACATATTTTCACACCTTTACTTCTGTCAAAATAGAGCTACCTTTTAATGAGCCTTATGATAAGAAGCAATTCATGCTTAAGCAATGACAATACTAAAACTATCCCTTAAAGAAAAATTGGTAGAGTTTAAGAAACATGACACTTTCTGACTTGTCTTATTTGAAATTAAGGAATGCCTTTCTTCCCTTTGCCAGAAAATCTATCACAGTTTTACACAGTGTGCTTACTCTGATTTAAATATGATTTTTTTTTTTTTAGGCTTCCATGCCTAGTTAAGGAACTGAGACACACACACACACACACACACACACACACACACACATGCACCCACGCACTCACACACATTCAATATAACAAGGAGGTAGAGTACAACTATGTTGTAAATCCCACTGAGAAGGGAAGAAGACCCTTGAGCACTTCCTGTCACCTTCTCCTGCCATATTTCACTCCCTTCTAAGACTGAAAATAGAGACCCTCCAAAGGCTGAGATGCAGCTCGGATAATCATATGCAGCTTTTAGAGTAATTGTAATATTTTCACTTGGATTAACATTGTCTCTCCATGCATTAAGAGCTTCAATTTCAGTTCATTATTTCTTCATATCATGTTAAAACATTATTGTCTAATCCTAGTTCATGTGCTTATATCCACCAGTAAAAAACATTATTCATCTTATTTTTAAACTTGGAATAAAACATAGCATCCATATATTTTGTTCTTCAATATTTAAGAGAAGAGATTTCTTATTGTAGAATCATCTTTATAAGAATTGCTTGGCTTGAGATTAGATTTTTTATTTGTTTTCATTCTTAGCTTTTCTTTTTTGTAAAACACTGTCCTTCTTAGTATCGCAGTCCCACATAACACGAGTAACTTAAAAGTCTCTTCTATCTTTGTCTGGGCTCTGACATCTTCCATAAATGGTTTTATGCAATTTTCTTGATCTTATATCTTGTATATGATTCCATGACGAACTGGTTGATGAGGTGAAATTGTGTCCCAAAATGAACAAGCAAAATAAGTAAGCAACAGAAGCATGAAGTGCCAACTTAAGCCACCTAAAATATATGCATATATTTAATTTCCAAACATAACTTTCCCTGGAAGTAAGTCATGCAGAAAAACTAGCTTCTTGAGTCATGCTTTCATAAATAAAGACTACTTTCCACATCATTCTAATAATTACTGGCTAAAATCTTTCTGAACGCATAATTACATAAAATGTTTTTCCCTGTGAAAACGTAAAGATATCTCATGACAGATGGAGACGCTAGGCTTGTGCTGTCTGTCCTTTTCGCAGGGCAGCCCGCAGTCTCCGGATTCATTAAATGTTTCCACACTGGCAGGGTCCCTTGCCTTCCTCCTTGCTAGAGCCCATGTCTCCGTGTCTATGAAGAAGATATCCCTGAGAGAATGCAGTTTTCTTCATAGCATAAAATAATGATTCAGGGTCCAGGAAAGATTTAGGTCAAGTTACATTTGACAAGCGCTTTGGCAACTTTGTAATAGCTGAGTGTTATTACAGCAGGAACATAATTATCCTGATTACAACACCAGAGAAGGTTCAGCCCTTCTATCGTTTTTTGGTCAGAAAATGTTCTCAAAAAATACTGGAAAGTCAGGATCTTAGTGGGAAAACACGTTTGACGACAATATAATTAGCAGTTTCTATGGCATTTGTTCGTATGAGGCAATGATACTTTTGATTTTTAGAAAAATGTCTAATTAGATGGTGAAGGAAATTGAAGACAGAGACACATACTGCTTATAGCACAGTTTTTGAAGTAATTTAAGTTTGCAGAAAACAATTAATTTATGTCCTGTTAATCTGAAAGATCTTATTTTCTCTTCAAAAACAATAATCCAACTTTCACACTAAATCCTTTTTGTACTTTCCTAGTCTCTCCTTTATACTCTTCTTAATTACTTAAAATACATTATTACTTTTTATATTTTTGTATCTTCTTAATATAAAACAAATGGTAAGACAATTTTAGTTGCATCTATGCAATTTTTGAAATGTTGGGTTTCTTACATAGGACATGCCATTTTTTAAGTCAACATATTTAGCATAACACTACTTGAATATACTTTGAGATGTAATATCATAATACAAAAGTTTTAAGTTGTAACCTAATACTTAGATTTGTGGCTTTATATTAAGATTTCCTTATATTATTTTACAGTTAGATCTTTTCTGGATTAAAAAACCTGTGTCTGTTTTATCACCTTTGTTATTTATAAGAAAACAGTATTCCTGAGTGAATTCTGATGGAAGATAGTTAATTCATCTTAATCTAAAGGCAATTTGGGGGAAGATGTAGGCTATTGTAAGATGGTGGAAGATGTTTTAAATCTTGGTGGAATATTTTGGCAATGTGGGTCTTGAGTGATTATTACTAGAAAGTTCAGCCCCTGGCCTGATTTAAATGACTCATTTATTTCGTGGTTAAAATTCTTCATACAGTAAGGACATGCCTCACTTATGGAGGAAGGTCAATAATGGATGGCAGAGTTTGAAGTAGGTCTCACTGTGGGCAAACCTAGTCTAAACAATGACCTCTCCTTATTCTAATCCTGCCATAGTTTTGGATTCTAAAACCAGAAATATCAAATATTTTATATCTCTTCTTTAATAATACATACTGTAACATATTTTGCTAATTTAGTTTATTCCATTGTAATTGTTAATGGAGAATCTTGGATGGGATATACATTCTGATTTAGTCATTATGCATGATCTCTGAAACTCTCCCTTGAACACATTCCCCAGGAGACATATATTGCTAATTATTCCAAGGGGCATAAATTTAGGAACAATTTTTTTAAGATAATATTTCAGTGCTTTAAAATATGTACAAATAAAGCAGTTCTCCATTTGGAGAATTGCTGTAGGATAGAATTCTTTAACATTGACTTTTTAAAAACTTTTTCAAGAAAAGTATATTACTTTATTATTTATTAAAAAATATATATATATATATATATAAATTAAAAATGTATTTACTATGTACTATCTTTGAAAATAGGAGAACTAGCCAAGCATTGTGGCATTAGCCTTTAATCTCAGCACTTGGGAGGCAGAGGCAGGCAGATCTCTGTGAGTTTGAGGTCATTCTGACCTATAAATCCAGTAGAGGAGGGCCAGGGCTCTGTTACATAGAGAAGCGCTGTCTTGAAAACCCACAAAAATAAAATAAAATAAAATAAAATAAAATAAAATAGCAGAACTATGTACATTATATAATATTAGTGAATCATATAAAATATAACTTATAATATAAAACTATAATAATAATATTAGATAAACAGATGTAGGATTCAGTAACTACTTTATTGAGTAACCACTCAGAGCAGGCTATTGTTAACCTCTTAAAGACTATACATTTTATTTTTTAGATTTATTTATTGTGTATATGTGATGTGAGTACACTATTGGTGTCTTTGGACATATCAGAAGAGGTCATCTAGTCCCATTACAGATGATCATGAGATACTATGTGGTTGTTGGCAATTGAACTCAGGACCTCTAGAAAAGCAGTCAGTCCTCATAACTACGAAGGTATCTTTCCAGCCCAGACTATACTAATTTTATTACTTGAAGCACTCTTCACGGCTTAGGGAGGAGAGAGGATATTTGAATAAGGTATTTGAATAAGGGGATATACTCCTTTTCTGTCATGTGTGTTCTGATATTTTTTCCAGTCTTCTTTTTGTCTTTTGATAACTTATGGAGCACTAGCATGTAACAAAATGTCAATAATATACTATCAAATATCAAAAAAACCTTAACATCGCCAGGCAGTGGTAGCACATGCCTCTAATCCCAGCATTTGGGAGTCAGAGGCAGGCAGATTTCTGAGTTCGAGGCCAGCCTAGTCTACAGAGTAAGTTCCAGGACAGCCAGGGCTACACAGAGAAACCCTGTCTCAAAACAAAAACAAAAACAAAAACAAAAACAAAAACACACAAAAACCCCCCC
>JADRCD010067027.1:0-15985 GCA_019843815.1 Montemys delectorum | reverse complement strand
ATGGAACTGAGTTCTCTTCACCCTCCCGTGACCTGACTTCTGCTGTCCTTCTGCACACATAGAGGTCATTGTGGGTCAGCAGCTCAGTAGGATAAAAAAGGACAAACTTCTCTTTTAAAGTTGTCTAACAATAAGCTTCATTCTCCTTTGCCCTGCAAGGCAGCCCTGCTCAGAGTCCAGGCATCCGCCAGTTACCTGGGTCACTTTCTTGTTTCACATGGTTCCCTGCAGAGGGTGCAGTTTGTGAGCTGTAGTACCCAGCAGTACAAGTGTCTCTTTCTGTGTATCATTCATTTAGCATCAGGCTGTGAGAAGGACTGTCTGTGGTAATTTAAAGGAAAAAGGCCCCCATGGGCTTTCGTTTAAAGGCTTGGTCCTTGGCTAGTGGAAGTGTTTCAGTAGAATTAGTAGATGCGGCCGTGCTGGAGGAGGTGTACCATTAGACTTTGAGATTTTTGAAGGCCTATGCCAGATCCAGTCTCTCTCTTTGCCTGCAACTTTCCAATCACATGTAAGCCCTTAGTTGCTGCTCCAGCACCATGCCAGTTGGCTCACAGCCACATTCCCTACCATGATGACTATAGAATAAACCTCTGAAATTGTAAGCAAACCCCCAATTAAATGCTTTCCTTTATAAGTTGCCCTTGTCATGGTGTCTCTTCACAGCAATGGAACAGTAACTAAGACAATATCTTTGGAATCAAATCACCTTGTCAACTGTCTCTTACTAAATTCAGTTTCAAAAAGTTTGGCATTGACCCCATGACCCTGCCCGGATTTGAAAACCTTTCTCTTAATAACTTTATTGTTACATATTTGGATCCAGAAAAATAAAAACAAGAAAGCCAAACCAAAATCTTTTTTATTATTTCTGTTTTTCCTAGGAGGCACTTACCAACACACACCTCAGAATTTATCCAGACACAACAGAGCCTAGTTCGCAGCTTCTCCCTCTCCATCCCTCTGGGCCCCTCTGTGATCTCACTCTGCTGATGGGAAGAGGACTATTGTGATCCAGTGTGGGAGCATCTCAGTGGATCAGGATGCAGCATGGGTGCTTCCCCAGTGGATCAGGATGTGGTATGGGTGCTCCCTCAAAGGATCAGCATACAGCATGGGCTCTCTCCCAGTGGACCAGGATGCAGTTTAAGTGCCTGCCCGGTGAATTAGAATGCAGCCTGGTTGCTTTCCAGTGATCAAGAAGCTGCAAGGGTGCTCCTCCAGTAGATCAGGATTCAGCCTTGATGCTACCTCAGGGGGTCAGGATACAGCCACAGTATGGGCACTCACTCAGTGGATCATGATGCAGTGTTGGTGCTCCCCCATTGAATCAGGATGCAGCACAGTTGCTCACCCAGTGTATCAGGATCAGCATTATGAATCCTGACTGCCTGAGATAGCAGCTGATCACACCCTTCATGTTCCTCTCATCGTAAAAGCTCTCTTGGCTCCACTTGCTCTGAGTAGTTTTAATTTCCTGCCAGTATGGTGGCACGATTTTCTGGCATTTTCTTTGGAATAATTTCTATCTAGAGCCTAATGAGTGCCTGGGTCCTGGCTGGTGATAAGCAAGAGGCTGCCAGGGAGGTGCCAGGAGGCTCCTTCTGCTCGGCCTCATCTCCTTCCTCCTGCTGACAGTTTTGAAGGCACAGTGTAGGGAAGGATCCTTTGCTGGAAGCACTCTGACAAGCCCTCAACAGGAAAGGAAGGAGCCACAAGCAACAGGGCATACTCCCAAGCCTGATCACAGGGAGAGAAACAGAAGCATTCGCTTTGGAGTGTCATCAATTGACTCCTAAAGCCAAGGCTCTGACAGTGGACAGGCAGATACTCAAGGCCAACACATACAGGCCTAACCAAGCTTCCACTGATTAAATAAAATGTTCTCCTATAGCTAAGAATTTAGTGTATATATTCAAGTATCCTAAACAGATGTCAAGTTGCTGTGTTAGCAGCTCCATTATGACAGCAGGCCGCATGTTCAGAGCTTCGGTGTCTGTAGCAGGGAGCTTGGCACTTTGTACTTTTGACTCTATATCTTTACTCTGTTGAATAGTTATGTTACTTTCTAGGTTTGTGAGACGTAAGCCAGTCTCCAGAGATGTTAGGGCGGAAGCACAGTAATGTAACATGGTCTTAAACCTAGCTGAGTCTTCATGGCTCTTGAAGAAGAAAATTTAACTTTCTCGTAGCATCTCTGCACCCTTGCCATTTCAACCTAGAGGCAATGGACAGTGCTTCTTCTCCTTGCCTGAGAGTTAGTTGAAGACTGGACATGAAGGTCAGCAGAGTGAGGGTAGTGATGGCTACATCACCTGGAGTCTGGGATTGAGACCTTTTGTGTTCAAAGACTGGAAGAGAGACGGGAATTTGACTCTGTAAGGCAGAAAAGTGTGTGTGTGTGTGTGTGTGTGTGTGTGTGTGTGTGTGTGTGTGAGTGTCTGCACGAGCCAAAGGTAAATGTTAGCTCTCATTCCTCAGACACTTTCCTTGTTTTCTCAATTGAGGGTTGCTCATGTGCCTGGAGCTCACCAAGTAAGGTCTATCAGTTTACAGGTAAACTCACTGCTCTTGGTCTGGGTAGCAAGCCTTAGTGACCCACTTGTCTTTGTCCTCTGGTGCTGGGATCGCACATGCTTGCCATTTTAAAGGGAGTTCTGGGAATTGCATGCAAATCACCATGATTACACGGTAAGCATCACACCCATGTAGCCATCTCTCACCCCAAAATCAGGGAATTTTTTACTGACTTCTTACATTTTAGTTGTCCAGATGAGTCAAGGCACAGCCACAGCTCTGTACCAGAGCGACTGACTCAAAGCACCCGACTTTCAGCAATGACGTGTGTGAGGTTTAGCCCAATGTCTCTGTGCACTTCTTTTCATACAAAATCTCATTTCCTGGAAGCTCTGAGAAGTGGAGTCAGGTGGTGACTTCTGAAGTCTGTCCTTCTACAGATTCATTACATGCAGAGGGTCTTGACCTTACACTGTCCATAAGAACGATGGTAAAAAGAATCCGTGGCTCACTGTGTCTTCTCATAACTTAGCTGTGCTTTGAGACCCGTCTGCCCTTTGACTTGCTCCTGCATCACAAGATGAAAATGCCACCCACCTTTCAGTACTAGTAAGGACTAGCAAGCAGAGCATTTGCTATGAGATTGTCACCACTAAGATATCCCACTATCCTTCCGCTGTTGCTTCCCTCTCACTGCATTTGCCCTCTCTGTTTTCTCTTCCTCTTTGACCATTTATCACCACACTTGTCAGAAGCCAGCTCCTCATTCTTCCCACTGAAGCCTCTCTGACTGTTCAGTATTAGATAATGTCCTTAAACACATTACTTTATTACACATTTCACTCTTACTTTATTGAAAGCAATTATCTTATTAGTTCCCTCTTTTTTGGTTTTGGTCTGTCTCCTCATACTAGAACTATGGCTTTACTTAAGGCATGAAGATACTACCTGTATTTCTCATTGCTTCACCTCACTTCTTGGCACAGCACCCATTGACTAGCTGCCAATGTATTTCTGTTGAAGTGATAAAATATTAGGTAGAATAAATACATTATTGAAATCAAGCTCTTCCTGACTTTTACAGCAATGCTATTTAGCAGCAAAGGAAAATAATTGTGGTGCCTTGTTTACACCATAAACATTACTTTAATTTTACTTAGCCAAGCTTTAGGAGGAAAACAGAAGGTGCTGAGAGTTGACATCTCAGCAATGTCCCACCATGGCCTGTGAGGTCTAGCTAGGGAAGGGCTATGTAATGAGTTACAAGCTGAATTTGAAAGGTAAGGTGAGTTAAATAAGCAAAGAGAGGAAAAAATTCTGGCCAGAGTAAAATGCCATTCCAATATATAGAAATGGGAAACTGGGGGAGTCCGCAAATGTCCTCTGCTGACTTACTTGAATATGAGGGTTGTCTTAGTTGGCTTTGTCAATTTGGCATAGCTTAGGGTTATATATGAAGAAAGCATTAGTTGAGGAGTCTAACTCAGATTGGTTTATGGCCATGTCTGTAGAGAACTGCCTTGATTATTAGTAATGCAGAAGTACCCAGATCGCCACGAACAGCACCACTCTTAATGCAGTGGTCCTGGGTTGTACGAGAAAGCTAGCTAAGCGAGAACCTGGAAGCAAGGCAGAGAGCCAGCTCCCCCAGTGTCTTGTGGCTTCTGCCTCCTTACTTCTGCCCTGACTTTCCTATGACCCTCAGGAGCAAGGCATTCCTTTTTTGCATTTCTCTCCACTCTTATCTTCCAAGCTCTCATGGAAGTAGCTCAATGAGCTTTAAACACCCGGTGGTTTCCCTAGCCTAGAGTACAAACACTTCCATAGTCCTTAAATAAAACAGATTGGTCCACCACCACAACATCCCATACCTGGCACCAGTTTCTCTTCTAGTGTCCTTTCTGTTGCTGTGATAAAGCACTCTAATGAAAAGTAGTGTGGGGACAGAAAAGTTTGCTTGACTTTTACTTCTAGGCATAGCCCGTCACTGCAGGATGCCTTCTGACATGCTCCCAGGTCAACTGGACCTAGGCAATTCCTCAGTTGAGACTTTCCTCTCTGACGACTCCAGGCTGTGTTGTATTGAAAATTAAAGCTGGAAATTGACAGAGGCTCAGCAGTTAAGTCAGCTCCCTCTCTTATAGACATAGCTTCAGAGTCAACAGGATAGCCATAATTAGTATTCCTGAAAGCGTTGCTCACGGGATGCCCTGTAGTGGTTCCTGGAACAGATTGCCATGTCTAATGGCTCCTTCTTTCGTGGTGTCATTTCAACAAGCATGCCCTGAACTTCTGTTAGGAGTCAGCCACTGAGTTTAAAGTTTCTGGAAGACAAGGACAGCCCCCAAACTTGTTATACAAAAGTCTGCAATTGGTAAGGACAAGGTGTTTTAGGATGAAATGGAAAACAGACGTACATGTGGCAAACAAAACGTTCACACTGTCTGGCGTTTCTGAGGCTGAGGTGCAGGCAAGGCTTTGGCTTACAGGGGATTCATACATTTATTCATGAAGGTGAAGCCGAGATTAAAAACCTAAGTCAAGATTTGGTGGAGAAGATAGCTGAGGCACGGGAAAACCCTGGGAAGGAAGACAGAGTGCCAGGTGTGTTGAGGAATGAAAGAAGGGAAGAGATTTTGTTGCCATTCTATTAACATATGCTGCTCCTCTGCATCATTACACAGAATAGTAACTCAGGTTTGGAACCTGCTTGACATAGAGCAGACACTGAGAAAACACTAGTGTCCTAGTCAATGTGGTTGACAGGTCATCCTTATGACAAGAGTAACTGCCCACAATGGTTGTGAAGCAGGAAGTGCCCTGGGCATGATATCAAGCAGGACTTTTTCCTGTAGGTGGTTGTGTGTCACTGAAAGGAGATGATGGCTAGAGAAATAGGTGTAAATGATAGTAAAAGAAAAATGAGCTAACAAGGTGTTAAGATGAATCAGGAGAGATATAAGCAGGGTTTGAACTAACACAATGGTGGTAAAAATGAAGAGGAAAGGATAGACATGAGATATACTGAAGTGGAGTGAGGGGACTTTTATTCAAATGGTTCTGTGTGCTGCGGTGAGAAGGTAAATAGTCAAATATGTATGTGCGTGTCTGTATATGTGTGGTATGTGTGTGTTTGTGTGTGTGTGTGTGTGTGTGTGTGTGTGTGTGTATCTTCTGGATTAAAATGACGCTGTGGATGGTGCCATCAAGTAACAGAATTCATGAGGGATGTACAGTAGGAACATGTTGATGAGGTCGTACATTGATCTCACATTCACGTGTTGTCTAGGGAGGGGACACCTGTCAGTGTGGTCCTCTGGAATCGCCAGGAAGCTGAGCGAAGGTCTTCCTCCCTTAACAAGACCTGAAAGTGCCACCGTGGTCAAGAGGGTTGTCATGCCCAGACAGATTCGTCTCTGTCACACAGCCGCACAGATCAGAACTGGAGCTTCAAATTACTTTAATAATATCTTAAGTAGGGATTATCAACTTTTGCTTTAGTCTTAAAGTTTTAATGTTAGTAGTGTGCTTGGAGCCATAAATAAAAATGAGTAGTCACATGCCCTGGCATATGCTTTTCTAGTTTAAGTTTTATATAGTGGACTTGTCAGGTACAGAAACCCCCTCAGTAGAGGCTTCAAAGGCCTTCTCACATACTATATATGATTATTTCATATATATTAAAGCATACTGCAAATGATGAAAGACTATTTGCATCCAGGACCTATCATGTTCTAAATATGTCTCCTTCTCAGCTCCTGTCAGAATTTGGTAAAGTCACTGCTCATTGTTCATCTTAAGTTTTAGGGCAAAGCAGAGAGATATTAGAAGATGTTCTTGTGCTCATTTGGTAGTGAGTTGGCACGGATGCTTCACATGGCCTCATTTCCCACTGTGCGGGCAAAAGTCTGCCCTCTGCAGTGAAGCAGAATTCTGTCTGCTCTCTGTGAACAGCTGTGTCTCAGGGAGGCATGACTTAGCAGATAATTCCAAAATTCTTCATAGTGGAGAGACACCCCCTTATTTCAAGGCCTCTGTGGGCAAGACGTGGTGGCTCATCCCTGGATCCAAGACTTGGCAAGCTGTTGTTAAGAGGACTGCTCTGAGTTCTAGGCTGGCCTGGAGTAGAAATTGCTTTCCAGGGTAGTCTAGGGTACAGAGTGAGCTCTTCTTCAATGAGCCAAATGAAGGCAAGTAGACCGCTTTGATTGTTGGATCATACATGTATATCAGCACATACTACATAGATATGACAAATGTGAGTTTTTGTCTGCCCAGTTTAAATATCCCAATACTTATAGCAACTATACTTCATAAAATATGTATATATATATTCATAATAACAATAAAATCTGTCCACTTACATGATGGTTAGTGGGTTATATTTCAAAGAGTAACTAAATATGTGAAAGGGAGTGAGTATGGAAATCCACACAGGTTTAAAAATCCACCTCAAGTTTGTATTAGTTCTTCCTGCCCCTCCACATTGCTCCTGGTCCGCTCTTGCATGCTGCCCCAGGCTCGCCAACCACACGCCTGCTCTCCAGCTACCTGAGAGTTCAGCACAGAAGCTACCTGAGGACTTCAGGATATATGAATGAACGTTTTCAAAATGGTTCATGAATCTACTACTTCTTACCTCCATCCCTCCTCACCTTCATCCCTCAGTTACTTTTTATGGGCTACAACCTACAGAAAATCATGACTATGAGATTTCATTACTCAGTTAGAGAGGACGTGATAGCACACTTATTATAAATAATTCATGTCGCATTCCCCTTGTCAGAAGGAATAAACAAAGCATGTATCTCAGGACAGGGGCCTCGAGTTTTATTGTTTTGCTCACTTACTCCTAATTCTCCAACCCCAGCTTCCTGTCACTGTAAATTATGGCACCTCTGCTGCATATAAATATTGCATTGTGGGTAATTAAATATTGGGGTAGGAGCTTCTGTAAATTACTTTAACTGGTGTCGGCACTGAAGCAAATCAAGAATTTTTAGTTCTGTTTCTAGTTTGGGTTATTTTCTGACCCTGAACAGCCTGACATAAAAGAGTGCTCTCCTTTGTCCAAGGCAGCCTTTTCAAATCTAACTGCCAGACAAGCCACTGAGCTATGGGTTCAATTCTAATTGCCTGAGATCTTTTCATTTAGCAGTTTCTTCTTTAATGAATGGTGTAAGATTATGTGTAGATCTTTACAATGTGTTTTCCATACGGCTTCTTAGGGCAGAGGATTTGAACATAACCAGGCTGCTGGCTACTTCTTCGGCACAATTTAAAATCGATTCATACAAGTCCTTTGTACACCAGGGAGAGGGCAGAGTGAATCCAAGAGAGACTGACATCCCTTCCTTTACTTTCAGGTGGAATTGTAGAGAAAGGAGGAAGAACACTCTAAATACTGTAAAATTGGGGCTTGGTGCAGTCTAGCTAAACATGGCTAGTTCTCAATCAGGAGATTTCAGTGCAGAAGTAAGGTCAGCAGGGAACATCCTCCCAAGATTAATTTTGGTCTCCAAGTGTTAGAAGGTTCATGTAAATAGACAACATCCAGCCTGCATGGCCCTACAAAACCAGGGTGAATCAACTTTTCAGGGAGTACTGAAGAAGTACAACTTACTATTCTAGACACTTAAAGCACTTCTGAAGTTCTTAGAACAGTGAGTGAAGGTTGGCTAAAATTTAGCTGGGGTAAGCTAAAATGTCTGCTTTAGAGCCATTAAGACACAACATGGCCTAGAGAAGGATGAACTACGCTAGTGTAGTCTCGGATGAGATAGTCAGGGTCCCCAGGGTTTTGTCATTGCCACATGACATTGTCATCCACAAAGTCCATGCTTGGGAATTGTACAACTGAGTGACAGAAACATCACAAAATAATCTTTCATAGTGTTTGGAGTAAGCTGGGGTGTTATGTTGGGCCATATTCTTAATACCCTAGGTCAGACTTTCCTAACTAGTACAAGTGTCCTTTCAGACAGAGAGACCCTGTCTGTGAAGTCCCTGCCTAGCTTCTCTTTTCTGGGGCAAGGTAGGGATATTCTGAAAAAAACTTTCTTATGATGTGTAGAGAGCGAACTCTGCTTGGACCTCACTGTTTCTTCAACTTCCTCTTCATTTGTGCATGGAAGAGTCTATTTCTAAAGCATCAATTAACTTGAAGATCCCTTCTTGTACCCTCCCACCAGCCTGGAGCAGGCTAAATCAGACCTTGCTCTGCCACAGCCGGCTAGTCTATCTAGAGTGGAGCTTTCCAACCTAGGCAAAGTCTATTGTCCTGCCACATCTGCAGCTTCCTCCAAGGAGCCACCACCCGCTGAGCGGCTGAGCCTGCCTGCCTGCCTGACGAGTTCCTGAGGAAGCAACAAGATGCTGACGAGGCAACAAGATCCTGACACAGTGGGGGATGGGTCCAGCTCCTTTATAAACTCAGACTCCTAAGTAAACATTGGGCCTTGATCAGAAATTTTGTTTTGGTCTCATTCTCTCACCTTCCTACTCACTTAGCCTCATCTTTCCTTCCGGGTACCCAAGTAAGCTGTGGTCGAAAGGGACAAAAGACAGCATATCTTCATTGAAAACAAACAGAAACTCCTTCTCACTGACAGTATTAACAAGGCTGTGCCAGTCTTTCCAGAGTGCATGAAAACAATGCCAGAGAATGGTAGCAACAATGGTCTTGACTCGCTTTGCCCCAGAACATATGCAAACCATCCATCTGTCTCCTGGGCACTAACATTCAGTTTGTTAAAGTTCACAGTAATTATGAAAATCCATGCTGGTGCCTGGCACATTAGTTGGGCAAACAGACATGAGAGAAAGAACCAGTGCTAGAGAGATGAGTGAGCAGGCCCTCTGAACTACAGGGTTTCTGCTGTCCTTTGCTAAGGGAGCAGTGTCATGATTCTGTGAGAAGTGGATTCCAACAAAAAATGAAGTAAATAAAACCAGAGTTAGACTATCACTCCCAATCAACTAGAGATAAGCAGAGTGAAGCTCTGTAAAGAGCTAGGTGCAGCATCAACTTCAGAGCTGCTTTCTGGAGAGGAATGTGGAGCAAATCCTACTTTGCTGAAGCCCACAGCCCTTGAGAAAGTGAGTCTGAGAATGCATTTGCAGATTTGATGTGCAGAGCAAAAGGAACCTAAATGAGGCCTCCCAAGCTTTAAACTGTGGAATATTTCCTGACTGACGCTTAAAGATAGAGCTGCTTGGAGCTCTTAAACACAAAGTAGAAAGCTTTGATACTGTGTGTGTTAGCATCACCAAGTGCTTGCACCTGTAAATAGGCAGGACCACAGATCTGTTACCATGGCAATGCCCCCCCCATTCCCAAGAACCCCTAGGGCTACCCAATTTCACCTGGGCAGTACATACGTCATCATGCAGATATAAAGGAGAAACCCTCCTCTCTCCTCCCTTTTTGTTCTCCCCTTTCTCTCTTTGCGCTCGACCTTCCCCCACTCTTCCCCAATTAAACCTTCTTCACGTGGTATTGTCTGGACCTGGTGTGTGATGTTTAACTCGAGTCGTCTCTTAAACTATCAGTGTGACCTTAGAGTAGAACATAAGATGGTTACTGAAAGACCTTGCTAGGAATGTGCACTTCCTTCCTGGAAAGATCACACCTTGCCTGGGACCACAAACACCGAGAAAGGGCAGCAAGGGCCTCAAATGGATGTAAACCAATTCATGCTGCTACCAAAGTCTACCTCAATAACTGTATAAAAACTGTGTGCTTGGAATGTTGGGGGTCTCCTCTGCCCTGATTGCAGGATGGCCCCCAGCACGCTGGTTCAGTAAACCTCATGTTGTTGCATCGATCTCCGTCTCTGTGTTTCTGTGAGTGGGACATCCCAGATGTAAGATTCGTCGGGTCTTATTTTACCTTATGGAAGTGCATTCATATTCATCAAGAGACACATTGAGCACTCACAAGTGAGTTCTGAAAGCTCTAAACTGAAACTGAAATGTGTCCAATGCTCACGGATAGCAGTATCAGTAGAATGAGTTGTAATACTGCCTCAAAACCGTTCACTAAGCAGTGGTATGAATAGGGGTCTACAGGTGCCTGCAGAGAGATGGGTTTGTCTCCCAAATTGTTAGCCAACAGGAACCAAATACAGTGAAAGTTACCATAGCACATGTCCATTAGTCAGAGAAAGAGGCTGTGGTGGCTTCATGGGGAAAGGAATTAATGGAGATTATCAGCAGTGTTTCTGGGGCTTGGGTGCTGTGAAAATGTTTCATTGGGTTCTGGGTGAACCCGCTGAGCTATGTGGATGTGGCTTGTGCAAGGGTATAGTGTTGGTTGGTTTGCCAGTATTTTACTGACTCTTCTGTAGAAAAGTAATCTCCCGTCGTTTTCTCACTGGCCATCTTCAGGCTAGTGTAGTTTTCCGCCTCTCTGTCTCTATGCTTACAGTAGTTCCTCATTTCATCCTTCAAACTCCATCTTTCTTCTCATTAATGGACTTTACCCTATTAAGGCCCCAAACCTTGTAGATCAACTTTGTAGCTGAGACAGCCTACCTCTTGGAAATTTGTATGTCAGTGCAATCTTTGAGGATTCTCACACTTAAAAGAAAATGAGAAACTTATTTTATATATACTTTAAATATCTTCAATTTCAAAGAGGAAACTAGAATAGAGGATTAAATTGGGAGTTTAATAGAAAAGCTGTACAAAGGAGAGAATCTGGGGAAGGACAAGGACAGCGAAAGGCCATAACGAAAATTATATGAAAGCCTACTACTACAGAAGCTTTCTAAGTTATCTACATATATGAAAGGGATCTAAATGAAATCACCAAATACACATCTCATGCCACCAAGTAAAACCTCAAGTGCCAGAACCTTGTTATGTGTTGCTGAGTTGCTGGCCAATATCACAGCTTATTGTCAACGCTATTGGTTATTTTGCAAGGCATGGAAAGGCCATATGGATGAAGACAGTACTGACTCATGTCATCCAACTTGGAGAAATCAAGTTATTGCCCAACTAGAAGCTTCATATTTCTGACTGGCTTTCCTGGTATTTTAAGGTACTCTACTGGAGAAGAAAGGTAACCTAAAAACCCTGTGACCTGCCTGCAAGATATATTGGCTAAGTAGTGGTACAAATGTTATAAGAGTGGTCAATCACTTTTTAATTAGATTTAAGACCAATTCTGTGACATAGAATCCATACCTGGCACTGCTTAAGTGACCAGGACTCTGATGCTAGATGAGTCATGGGCTCAGGGAAACCCCACTACTGACATTTGACTAAAGAGACTTGGTAATAAAACAGTTTCTAATAACATACTGCTATACACATGGATTGCTGCCTTTCCGTGTACAACACTGAAGCTAGATTGAAATTAAGACACACCCAGGAACTAGATATTGTACAGAGCAGGAGAGATTTGAGTATGTAATGAAATGTATTTATCAACCCTTTTACATTATATCCCTGGGATCTATTCAGCAAGGCAGGGGGGAGTAGAAAGATTGTAAAGCCCAGAAGTGAGGGGTGATTCCAAGGAAAACAATCGACAGACATATGAATTCAGAGATTATTGCAGCTCACATAAGACCTGAGATTCAAGTCAGACAGGTCCCAGAACATAGAAGAGGAAGTAGACACAGGTTTCTACCCCTAACCAAGAAGCTATTTACAATTGATACATAGTAGCAAATGGGAAACGGGTTTTCTCCAATTGAGTATCACTGGGTTTATCAATCACACTGCAAGATAGATCTCATGCTATTCACTGCCCACCTCTGTGCATGACATAAAATTCTCATGTCTATAAGGTAAACTCTTTTTGTGTATGCAAACAGCCCTTTGGGTTCTACAAAACCAAAGGCTAAGGATGGCGTCATATCACATTGGACACTTAGAAACATCCTTACACAACTATAACAAGTCCATCTGATATTCTCACCAATGTATGTGAAAATATGTCATAGTTTATGACTTTATTTTGTTCTGTTGCTATAAGAACGTCACAAAACTATTAACATATTGGAATATGGTATTGCAATAACTTAAATCTGTGTTTCTGGGCCATTGTTGCTCCATTTAGCTCTGGAATAAACTCTCTTTTATTCCTTTTAAGGTGAGAACTGTGTGTTTTGTGTTACCTCTCCCTTGTTATATAACACAGAAATCCTTAGTAGAGCTTAAACTGACAAATGCTCTTCCTTTCATATACATACATACACACATAATACACACATATAATACATAGATACATACACACATAAATACATATACACATACATACATAATACATACATACATACACAAATCAATATTTTCTCTAAGACATAAAACCCAACTATTAGACCACTCTGCTATGGTCACCTATCTCTGTGTTGTTTCTCTAGAGCTTAGAATTACAGCAGACCAGTCCTTTTTCAGCAAGGCTGAGAATACATCAGCTCATTTGCAGCCCAAAAGTTGCTTTCTCTAATAATCGCCCACTGGATTCTTTGATCCAAGTCCCCAGAGCCTTATGCACAATCTACAGAGGAAGTGGGAGGGTTCGTGTCATGTAAGCAAAGAAATTATTGATGCATTAACATAATCTATGCACACAGTTCAATGTGTCGCTGCAGAGATGCAATGATTAAAAACATACCTTTCTCATAAGCCCACATCAAACATGTCTGCTCATCTTTTTCACCACTAGACCTGCTGGGATCACAAGCAACCAGATTCATATCTGCACCATTATCCAGTAGGAACTGAACCAGGCGAATGTGGCCATGATAGCAAGCAGAGTGCAATCCTGTGATGGAAAAGAACAAAAGGAGGAAAAGAAGAAAGAAGAAAAAATGCTTTGATGTCAAAAGAGTTACCCCACAAACAGGATTGTTTCCAGAGATATAAATCCATAATTGGTATGTAATCAAGAATTAATTTTATTACTGAGAAAACAGGTGATATATTCAGTAATAAAGGGACTCTAGCCGAGGCAGCCTTCCATATTGACTGTATTAACTTGGAGTGTTTTAATTTTTCATTCCTCTTTCTACAATAATTATCAAGAACAAATATTGCCTTTACAACAATAATAACCAAGAGTTCAACCAGTATTCTTCTTGAGCATCAAACCAAGGGCAGAGAAATGTCATGCTCATTAACCTATTGTGATGGAGGGAACACAGCATGCAAAGATTGTATGCAGGTTTTACCACAACGGGGGGGGGGGGGGGGGATGGCTGAGTAACATTCAATCTGATTTTTAATATTGCCATTTACCATTAATTCTAAATGATTCTAATTGATAAAAACACCCTGTCAATTGGGGCTTGACCACTATCAGCTTGCTGCTCCCTCTTGGCTCAACACTGTTCTTGTGAACTGACAGTCATGGGTAGACATGATGTTCTCAGCAGTCTTACCTGTGTGCCCATCTCTTCCTCGGTGATTAATGTTCACAGCATTCTGATCAAGAAGAAATTTGACCAGGTCAACGTTCTTGCCATAGGTACAAGCACTGTAGAAGCGGAGATTAAGAAAAATAAAGGCTTCCTATGTGCTGAGTCATATTTCTGCAGAAGTCCTATATCCCAGGATTTCACTGTAGATTCTATTTAGAGGTATTGTCTTCCAAGACATAGTGGAAATGCTGTAGGGTCCTAAGAGTAGATCCTAACCCAATACAGGTGATGACTTTATGGGAAATGGAACTTGGGACAAAGATGATACAGGCAGAAGGCTGAACATAGGTAAGCAGAGAAAAAGGTGATCATCCTCAATTCAAAAAGAACATTTGTACACAAAGCCAAAGTTGTCAGTATTTTGTAGACCTGAACCTGTGAAATGGTATATTGTTGTTGTTTAGATTGTCCAGAAAGTTACATATTATTATGAGAGCCATAAAAAAATGATACAAACTTGATTAATCCAGGACAATACAGATACTGGTGTGTGTAGAACTATAATGCAGGGAGGTGTGTGCTTGTGCGTACACAACACACACACACACACACACAGAGACAGAGAGACAGAGACACATAGAGACACACAGAGAAAAACAGAGAGGCAGAGACAGAGACAGAAGGAAGAGGGTGGGAGAGAAAAGGAGCTGAGAGGAGGTAACAGGGCTCCTGTGAGTGCTGCTTACCAAGGGCAACAGAATCACACATTAAACACCTGGAGCCAACAAAGACTTGTGTGAAATTATTAGTATTTTGGTCAAATGTTCTCATTGTTGTCAGTTTACCTTTACCCTAGCAGATGTGTATAAGACAATCACATGTGTATTACAGACAGGCCCATAAAACTTTTATGAAATTGCGGTAACAGTCTGAAATTAGTCCCCAGAAAGATGACCCAGTATCTGTCAAGGCTTCTGTAACCAGAGAGGAAGTGTTCCACGAAGCCCCTGTTCAAGAAGCACTTCCACACTCCGCCAGCAGAGTGGTGCTGGTTCCTTCCAGTCTCTCTGGGCTGGTGTCCTGAGCCAACCTTGGGCCCAGGCTCCACAGCCAGTCCCACAACACCCAGAGGAAGCTGCTGCACTCCCAGGTGCAGGATCCCAGAATCACAGGGTCACAGAGACTGCTTGACTCTGAGGAGTTCCAATACAACCAGGATCACAGGAAGGACTGACTCCAGTCAGAATTAGCAACAGGCAGGTAGTACTAGAGATAATCAGATGTTGGGGGAGTGGGGGCAAGCGTAAGAAAATAAACAACACAAACCAAGGTCACTTGGCATCATCAGAACCCAATTCTCCCACCATAGTAAGTCCTGGACACAACATCACACTGGAAAAGCAAGATTCAGATCTAAAATCACTTATCATGACGATGATACAGGACCTTAAGAAAGACATAAGTAGCACCCTCAAAGAAATATAGGAGAACACAGGTAAAGAGCTAGAAGCTCTTAAAGAGGAAACACAAAAATTCCTTAAAGAACTACAGGAAAACACAATCAAACAGGTGAAGGAAATGAGCAAAACCATCCAGAATCTAAAAATGGAAATAGAAACAATAAAAAAATCAGAAAGAGAGACAACCCAGGAGATACAAAACATAGGAAAGAAATCAGGAGTCATAGATGCAAGCATCACCAACAGAATACAAGAGATAGAAGACAAAATCTCAGGAGCAGAAGATACCATATAAGACATTGACACAACAGTCAAAGAAAATGCAAAAAGCAAAAAGCTCCTAACCCAAAACATCCAGGAAATCCAGGATGCAATGAGAAGACCAAAACTAAGGATAATAGGTATAGAAGAGAGTGAAGTCTCCCAA
The DNA here is from genome assembly GCA_019843815.1 of Montemys delectorum. NCBI lineage: Eukaryota > Metazoa > Chordata > Mammalia > Rodentia > Muridae > Montemys > Montemys delectorum. The sequence continues at coordinate 206 of JADRCD010067027.1, read as the reverse complement.
TGTAATAATATCTTTAACAAAATTGTAGAAGAAAACTTCCCTAATCTAAAGAAGGAGATGCCCATGAACATACAAGAAGCCTACAGAACTCCAAATAGACTGGACCAGAAAAGAAATTCCTCCCGTCACATAATAATAAAAACACCAAATACACTAAACAAAGAAAGAATTTTAAAAGTAGTAAGGGAAAAAAGGCAAGTAACATA
>JADRCD010067025.1:0-11191 GCA_019843815.1 Montemys delectorum | reverse complement strand
TCTTAAAAACCCAATATTAGAGACATCAATTCATTCTTTTCCTACTGTGGCACATGTTGGCGTGTTCACAACAGAATGATGTTGAATGTGCACACGCCAAAAGATAAAGCTAGCTCGTGCCTATTCCTGCAACTGCTGGCTTCTCAGTGTCCAGACCCAGTGAGAGTCAGGCTTCTCCTCTGCCTAACAACACATGCTTTTCATTTCTTAACGAATGGAATTTCTTTCACTAAATGCTTGGTTTTATTTAGCCTTCAGGTGGCAGGATAAAATTCCACTCTTTAGAATCATGTTAAGAATTGGGCAAGAGACAGTGTATCTGTTCAGGATTTGTCACTTTGACTCATTGTTGGGCCATCTGTTTATGTGTGTTCCTTGTCTCACGGAGCAAATCAACCTGCAGCTGGACAGACCTGCCTCATGCTGAAACTCATTCTGCAATTCAACCTCCCTCACCGGCAATAGGTCCTCTTATTGGAATCTAAAACTACCACTTCAATCAACTAGAGTCAGACCTTATTCTATTGTTCCTGTACAAGGAAAAATGATACACCACAGGCCATGTGCAAACAGGTCATCACAGCGCTGGGCTCATGAAGAAGACAGTGCAGTTTTGCTACTATCAAAACATTTTAGTACCATCAGCAGCAATCAGCCTGCTACCCAGGAATATACATGCACATGAGGAGAGAGACTGAAAAGATTGCTAACTCCCAGAGGACAAGAGGATGAACCACAAATACAAACCATCTAGTCTTCTGTGAGTTTCTGTGATGTTAACCCACATGTTTAATGCAATTTAGGAAAGGTTCTTAGAACATCCTGTGCATCATCCACAACTATTAATTTGCTTGCTGTTTTGCGTGTACTTCGCTAATCATCCTCTTACCTTAATTTTGAAAGATGCTAGAGCTATGAATAGAATTATGGACAGAACAAGGATATGGGGTGGGAATATTCAGTAAATACCCCTATCGGTATCAATGTTAAAAAGAAGTGCATATGCCTGTTCTTTAAGAAGACTGCTTCAGGGGACACAAGATACTCACATAGGAAAACTACTATATTCCTTATAATGTTAACAGAAAAACTGCTGGAATACTATATGTATGCAGAAAAGGAAACAGAGAAAGTAGGGTCTCAAATAAAAGACAAGGTCAAACATGTGGGAGTATATATTTTAAGCAATACTAAACCCAAAGAAATTTGTTCTTGACAAAAACATTAAATACAGGCTGTCGACAATAACTGAAAATTACTACTTTGGGAAAAGGTAAGGTCTCCTGTTAGTGGGTGAGCATAGTATCCCAGTGGATCAGTCACTCATACACCTACCCACAATGAACATACAATGTTCCCTGGGCTCTGTTCCTTATGAAAATGAAGCTTATATGAGAAGGACAATGCAAAAATCTATCCATAGAGGACTAAAATACAGTTTAAAGGAATTGCTGGCTTGGCAGTCAGAGGGAACTGTATCAATGGTGTACAAAAAAACCTCCTAAAACACAAATTGGAAAGGACCACATTTCACTTATTTGGCAATGACAGAGCACAGGTTTGTGAAGATTGATGTCTTCCAGAGATTTCTGCATGTCAGAGTGAGAAATTCATCCCATTATTCTTCTCAAGCCTCTCAGGTCTCAGTCTTCATGTGAGCTCTGCCTTTCTCCCCAGGAATGAGCCATGCACTGTGAACAGGAAAGCCCATCCTCTAGTGTGCTCAGAGGAAAGCCTACCCTACAGTGTGCCCAGAGGAAAGCCTGCCCTGTAGTGTGTTGCTCAGGGAAAACCTGCCCTACCATGTGCTTAGGGAGCCATAGGCCTCCACAAAGCTGCTGGCAATGTGACATTTGCTGAACAACTAACATTTCTGGTCTGTTTAGACATTGATAAATGGGAATAATGATCTAAGAGAGAGTCTAATTTTTAAACCGGAGAGAAGTGAAGGCTCCTTAACCCTCTCTCAGCGGCCTCATACTTGCAAACAAAACAGAACTAAAACATCAGTAAAATAAGTGAATGCAACAAACTGTAAATACGGCAGCAATGTGTTTAGTATGAAGAATTCACCTCGACAGTGCGCGCCAAGGAATACAGAGCTGTTTGGAAAATGTGTTCTCTCATCTATACTGATGACAGCAACTAAATCACACTTCTTCCTCATACCCACAGAGACTCACAGGGTCTCTCACTAACATGGGGTAATAGTTCTAACACTTCCCAAGTTACTGCTGAAAATAACCACTGGCTATCAGTTGAGATGTGGGACCACAGATGTTATCTGAAGGCTTTAGAATGTCCTTTTCAAAAACAGAAGAGATTTGGGATTGACTCCAAGCTTCCTATGCTCCACCAACTAATGGCAACTAAAATTCACCCTTGTGAGCATTTCTCTTAGAGTACACACTTAGTCCTCAGTTCTTCATCACTGACTTCACATTACAGATTTGTGCTGCTTTCTATAATTTAAACTAAGTCAAGATGAAAATTTACGGTCTGCAGTGGTGGCTCTGGCCTTTAGTCCCAGCACTCAGGAGGCAGAAGCAGGCAGATCTCTGGTCTACAGAGTGAGTTCTGGGACAGCTAGGACTACATAGAAAAACCCTGTCTTGAAAAACAACAAAGTTTTAAAAGAAGAAAATGAGAATTCAACACTTTAAATCAAATAATGCCACATCAATAACTCAACAAATACCAACAATAAACACATATTTTTGCAAACACCGCTGCAACAATACACTGGAGTTACTTATCACAGTTGCCTTAGAAGCATATCAGGCATTTAAGGACAAAAATTAGAGCTACACATGGTTCTGGTAAAGAAGCTAAAGGAAATAAGGTTGAAAAGCATTAAGAATGTAGTCAAGGATTCTGACTAGCGGAATGGGGCCATAAGGATCCAGGCAATGTGGGACACACATACAACCACAGGAAGAAGCAGGAAGTTTTAGCCCAGCCTAGGCTACAGAACAAAATCTTGTCTCAGGTGGAGATAAAAATGTTTTCTCACTAGTTCCAATGACAGGACACTGTATATTGGCATATTAATAAATTTCTATGCTAATAAATTATTGGTATATACTTAACCCACAAGGCTGTAGGCTCTAATGAGATAAAATCACATTGATATAACCTCGGAAATAAAAATGGGACAATAATGGAAACTGAGAACTGTAGCAACTGCTCATGCTTCTGTGACATGCACCACTGACTATAGTGTCAACAGACCAGATAGTTAACCCAGGGAGAACAAAACACTGTTAATTTTGCACTTCTTTAGCAGAGTAGGAAAGGAATTAACTACATTCTTTCCTCTTTCTGATGTTTATATTTTTAAAATTCTATTAGTATCTCACAGATTTCTCGAGAAGAAAGCTGCATGTTTCAGAATTAACAGGAAGGCTAGGCCATAGGAGAATAAAACCAATAAGCAACCTTGCTGTTCTGCACTTCACAGGGCTGTCACTCGTACTAGATGAACGTCACTTTGAAGCCCTGTTTGCATTCCATTTTTAACTAGAGGGAAAAGGATGGAGGTCTTTGGTTTCTATGACAACCCAGATGGGCCATAATACAAGATACTTACAAATGTTCAATTGCAGGGATGCCAAATCAAATTAAGGCAGAGTTAGCACTACTTCATAAAAACTAGATGGAGAGAAAACAAAATACTTATGGCAAATGATGCCATTTCTAGAAATGGTTCTGAAGGATCTCACGAGAAAATATAAAGAGTAACTATTTTTAGTATAAACAAATAAGACAGCAAAACTAATATATAAAAATAAAACTCCAGTTTACATGAGTAAATGCTTTCATTAACATTTGACTATTGGAAAATTACTACCTCATTTAATGTTTTCCCTGCCCTTTTTGTTGTTTTTTGTTCTGTTTTTTTTTTTTTTTTAAATCCCTCCCAAATAATGGGGATTTCATTAGTGATTTGAATCACTGCAACCTGGCACACTGTGCTGGTTAAATATCGAGTTAACTCCTCTGAGTGACTTTGTCCTTTGCTCCATACTCATGATTGGATTTGGGCTTTATAGCTCAAAATAATTACGAGATGCCAGTGCTCCAAAAAGAAATTAATTTATAGCTTATATTTACATTTTTTGAAATTTACTTATTATTATTCCCTATCAGTAATTTATCAGTATCACTTTGTATTTATTAATTGTGATTTCAGAGTTACCCCCAGTGAATACTTTTGGCTTTGTAAAACTATCATTTTGAAAAACAAACAAACAAAAACTATGTAGCCTCTGGGGTGGAAAATACTTTGTAGTCAAAGTTAATAAGAATATATTTACAGGACAGAGTTTACCACTGGGGCAAGGTGGGCAGGTTGCACAACCTTACAGAGTCACAAGGGAATTTATCAAATGCTCTAAGTGTACAAACCTGCAGATTCTGCACAGGGGGCACACATATGCACAACCACACTGAAATACAAAACCTGGGGCTCCTGGTTTATATACTTACTCAAGCCTCTTTGCAAAAGCCAAATTTGCACTTTGAAATTGAAAATATAGTCCCCCAAACAAAGTACCCTGTTTTAAATATTAAGTAGATTGATAGTACTATTTTTTAACTTAATATACAGGCTAAGTAACTACATGCAGACGTGTCTGCGGCTGAGACATTTAACTAAGACTGTGACTCTGACTTCAAATGCTTTTGGATTTGGAGCTCAGCTTGTTTCTATGACTTTTTTTCCAAATGGCATGAGTATGTTTAGAAATATTGTGAGATTATAAAACAGGACTAGAATAATTTCCTCAATATAACATTTTGTAAAGCAAAGGTATTTGTTATTTTGAAAGAAAAACCTGTATCTGAAGGGTTTTGTTTTAAAAGAGAACCAAGAAAGTTCTATGTAATACAGGAAAGAGCTTGGACTATGGGGGAAAGTATTTTTTTTGAACCAAATAGGAACTCTTCTTTCACACCACCTTTTGTGAATGCAGCTGCCCCAGGCCTCACTTTAGTGAAGTTTCTTCAATAAAAGTGGGATGACGGCCCACACTCCCATATCTTCTAAAAGAAAACCTTTTGTAAAATAAAAAAGTTTAAAAAAATAAAATAAAATAAAAAAGTTGAGATATTCAATATCCATAGAATAGTGATGATAAAAAAATAAACAGGACAGTTTAAAAATACCAATGACTTTGACTTGTCAAACACAGTCTGACTGGCTGGCCTGTAACCCATTACAACAATAATGCTCTCACGAAGGGCAGAGTGAAGAAAGGCTGGGAGTCTCACCAGGATAACAAGCAGGACTTAGAGGAGATTAGCAATAAGAATGATAGACTATGTACAACAGCAGTAAAATGGAGGGCTGAGCCGCCCAGCAGCAACTGAGCACAGGGCATTTTACTTGAGAAATACTAGCAAGATTCTACATGCAGGCCCATGAGAGGACATCAAAGGCTTCGCCAGACACTGCAGACACTTGCCCTTTATCAACTGTTTCCTATATCAGGATTTCCTTTCTGTTATGTTGCAACCTAATATTCTTCACCCAGGCAACTACAGCCTGTTTTGGAAAGGTTCCCTATTTCACAGACACTTAGAAATACATCTTTATGAAAACATGTGCCATTTCCAGAACAAAAATGTTTGAACATATTAAGTTTCAGCCGTAAGGTGTATTTTTAGAAAAGCGGTAATTTCAGAATCTTTGCTTCAAATTATAGTTGTTTTTTTTTTTAAGTGGAGTCATAAAGTAAAAAATTAAGGATATACTAATGAACAAATATTTTCCCCCCTCTTGCTCTGGTTTATGTAAAAAAAAAATTGAGAGTCTGGGAGGGTAGCTTGGGTATGGTCAAGTTTGAACAAGTATACTAAATTGTCATTGGAGAAGCAAGTTCTGGCATCAGATGCAAAGGCTAGATGATGTTAAGGAACTATATAATGTCACAAAAGATAGAAAAGGAGTTTATTATCAACATAAAGAAATGAAAGATGTTTCATTCAGGCAACACCTTTGTTGCTCTGATTTGAATATTACACAAAGTACAGGTGTACTAAACAATACATGTGGCCCATATGTAATTTATGTTTTCATAAATTTTGAGTTTTGTAGTCTTTTTTTTGTTTTTGTTTTTGTTTTTGTTTTTCATTTATTAGTTTGTTTGAGACAGGGCTTTCCTGTGTAGCTCTGCCTGTTCCAGAACTCACTTTGTAGACCAGGGTCACCTGGAGCTCAGAGATTTACCTGCCTCTGACTCTCGAGTGCTGGGATTAAAGGTGTGTACCACCACTCACTGGCAGTTGACTATTTTTAATCCAATTATATATATAGGTAAGAGGGTTATTAATGTTTCCTCTTTCATAAAAACTAAACCACACTGAATAACTTTATAGTCAAAATTCTCTCTGTTCATTTATTTATGAATAACAGGGCCTTGCTGAGTAGACCAGGCTGGCCCAGAACTCATGATCTTCTTGCCTCAGCCTCCCAAGTATTGGGATTACAGGTGTACACTGCCACATTTGACTACAACAGTTTTCTAAGAAATGATCTGACATAATAGACTGTGTTTTTGCATAACAAGGTGAATCATTCTGTTGCATCTTGGACCCAGTAACAGATCTGTGCTTATTACCAAAGGAAAACATCTTACTTTTAATGGGTAAGAAATGAGACTTGGGAGAAGGGGTGAAGACAGAAGAAAGCCATTGTTTTAAGATTATGTTCCTTAAAGTATGTTATTTCTTTTAAAAAAAATTATTATCCGTATGTACAAGTGCACATGCATGCATGTGCATGTGTGAATACAAGCACACACATGCAGATGGGACAAAATGTGTGACTAGAGGGCAGAGGACAATTTGCAGGACCTGATTTTTTCCTTACCACGTTGAGTCCGGGGATCAAACACAGGCCATCGGGTTTGGTGTTAGGAACCTTTCCTAGCTGAGCCACCTGGCCATCTGAGTGCTGATATTTCTTAAACAATATGATTAGAAATTACAAGAGAATATAGCATGTGATTTTCTCCAATGGCTTTTAGAGAACTGTGTTCATCTGACCACTTATCCAACAGGAACTCATTTTCCTTTATGTTAGATTGCACAACGTACTTAGTTTGGGGTCTGTGGATGTAACTCAGTTAGCAAAATGCTTGCTTAGCATACATGAAAACCTGGGTTCACTCTGCAGAACCCCATCAACTGGGTATACACTGAGATCCTAGCACTCAGAAGTAGAGGCAGGAGAAACAAACTTCAAAGTTAATCTTAGCTACATATCCTATGAAGGCAGGCCTGAGCTGCATAAAACTTTTTTAAAGGAGTAAGTACTTGGTTATAGTCTTACATTTTGCAACAGTGTCATACTAGATTCTATCAAGACCGGGTAGCTTTCTCTGCTTTACTGCTTCTTCAGACTAAGGTACACATTCTCTAAGATCTGCTTGGAAAACAGTTAATAAGACAATCTCTCCTCCCTCTCTCATTCACTATATACATACACCCATAGTCACTCAATTTATTCACACCCTTTCTTCCACTTACTGCCTATAAAACCAAAACCAAAGCACACAAGCGAACACACAGGGGTAAGCTAGAGTGCTGTACATCAATGACCCTGTCCTTCACAATCCCAGTTCTCTAGTGCAGGCTTCCAAAATGAGAATATTCAGCTCAATTTTCAGTTCATCACCCTGTACCTCCCCCATCGCCTAGCCAGTTAAATTTTAGAACATGCCACAGAGACCCATAAGCATTTAATGTATTGGTGTGACCAGACGGATGTTCAAAAGTCACAATATTCCTTTTATGTATTAAACTTCTAGTTGAAAAGAGACAACTTTTGGTTTTCTCATCCAAGGTTATGATAAAAGCAAACCCCTCATTGAAGACACTAATTTGATTAACAGGAACACAGACTTTCCTATTTAGACTTATAAAGCTTGTTATTTTGATTCTTCTGGCAAAAGCTGATTCTTCTCAGCTTTTTATTATATAGAAAAAGGCCATGAATCTGACAGAGAGCAAGGAAATTTGAGGGAGGGGTTTGAGGGAGGTAAGGGAAGGAGAAATGACTGTAATTATAATTTTAAAAATAAAAAAATATTAAAAAGTTCAACTTTAGAACTCATAAAAACAGCAAGAAAATGCAAAAATGGCTTAGTTATTTAGAACCTTCAGACAACTATAGGAAAGGAAAACTTCAAATTGAAAATGGGTTCATCACATATGAAACATCTCTGAAGATGACTGACCACCTTAGTCTATCTACTGTGAGCTGTCTCTAAGGAGGACTAGTTCAGGAGAGAACTGAAATGTTTGTTTTTCTTTCTTGTTGATCTAGTGGTTATGAATAAGAACTAAATTACTTAAAATTAATTCTAATACAATCTACTTGCTTTACTTCCCCAACACTCCCAGAAAACCAAGTAATAATTATGATGATATTTCAATAAACTAGGAAAAAAACCAAGCAAGTTTATATAGGATATACAACTAGGGAAAAGCCTAAGGGAAAGCTAGCCTTAGTATGCATCTGACAAAATGCCATAGTTTATTTAAGTATTTTAGGTTGAATAAATAACACTTCTGTGAAAGGCACAACCACTCAACAGAACTCACCACTTAACTCTCAGATCAGCAATGTAAGGCCTGCCTGAACAGCAGGAGGAAGCTCTCGCTTAATGAGTGAACGCCATCTAGCGGGTGCAGTGAGATTTCAGCTGAACCAACTCCAGCTCTTCCTGTGGCCAAATATCTCAAATTTCAACCTACTTCCTGGTATTAATCAGAGAACTACACTAATGTGACAAACGTTCCTACATTAAAAATGGTGAATTAAAGAAACAAACAGACTAGCAGTTCCCACGCAGACGGAAACAACAGCATTATATCCTGTTCTTCAAGTGCACAAAGCAGAATCAGTGCACATCAACATGGGCATTTGAAGAGTACAAAATATTTCAAAATCAAAACAAGCATCAATTAAAGTGTTATGATGCCAGTAACAAAATCAATTATTTATCATCATGTCTATGCCAGATATTTGTAGTTTTAATTCTAAAGGCACTTAAAAATTTTTTTAAAACAGTAACTAACCAAAATGATAGTATTTCTTTTCTTTGTTTGTTTGTTTGTTTCTTTCTTTCTTTTTTTTAAGTTTTTTTTTTTTAAATAAAGTGTATGTATCTGTGTTTGGGTATATACACATGAATGCAGGTGCCTGTTAGACCAGAAGCATCAGATCCTCTGAAATTGTACACAAGTGTGAGCCACCCAGCATGGGTGCTAGCAACTTCAATCTTCTGCAAGAACGGGTAGGCTGAGCCACCTTTCCAGCCTATACTAATTTTGCTTACTTCCAACATGATTTGAGTGTTTCATCTACCAAACTAGCTCAGAACTTACATCCTGCATGCCTAACAATGCACAAAGTAGTAGTGGGGTTTTAAGAGAGGAAGGGTCACCTGGAGTTTAAGAAGCCCAAGGACACAGGCCTGGCACCAGCAACTGCTAACTCTTTAGAGAAGATACATCTTTTATCAGAATTTTACTTTAAATTTTATTCATATAAGAATAAGCTGCTAACATAAATATTAGATCCACTATGTTTTTTATTTTATTAATCAGTTATATTGATTTAAGGTGAAACTGGATGAGAAAGATGTATACCCTTTATATAACATAAGAATGTGCACATTCTTTAACATTTCAATGAATAGTAGTTATTTTTATCATTTTCAAGTCTGGGGATAATAGGTTCTGCCATTTTGCTAAGAATGTACTGGGATCTATCACAATAACCGCTCTTATATTACTTACGTATGTTTCTAATAGCATATTGGCTTCTACTTTTTCTCTTTGTATTTCCTGAGCTTACCATGCCTAAGGTAAGAAGAGGAGCTTTGAGTAAGACCTATTCATTGTTTTCCTATTTACTGACTGGCAGGTAGAAATTAGCACAGAATGATGTGCAGAAGGTAACCAGAGCCCATTACATTTTCTGTATCTTCTGGTTTTACCCTGTGTGTGTATGTGTGTGTGTGTGTGTGTGTGTATGTGTGTCTGTCTGTCTCTGTCTCTCTCTCTCTCTGTTTGTTAATAACATATAATGGTCAGATGGCAATCTAATAAAACTTGCAATATTTAGGGGATCTTCAACTGAAAATTTCCTATGTATGGGTGTTGTTATTAAATCTCTAAAGTTTTCCATTGTGGACCTACTCAGGTCACTATGGACCATGTAGTATAGTAGACTGGGTTCTGAGATTAGCTAAACTTCATAAAAACTCTCTTCTTGTTTTCCTGGAGGAGTCAGAAAATGCATGGCATACATCACACATCTTGACCCAGAACTGTTTCACTAGAGAATGCCAATCCCTAACAGCTATTCCACTGGTCAATGGTAGAAGACTGGCAATGTATATGTTTTGGTGGCCAAGTTGACTATCCAGTTTACCTGTGTAGTAGGAAAAGAAGAGAAACAGCGAGTCACAGTAGGGATAGGACTGAGATCAGAGTTCAAAAGAACAGTGTGTGCAGACAAAAGGGCGAGAAGGTAAATGGACACATGCCATGTGAGCCTCACAACCTGAGTTTAGTCCCCAGGTCCCATAGGGGAAGGAAAAAACTATTTTCCAAATGTTGTCCTCTAATCCCACACATGAGCCATGCATGATGCTACTAAAGTAAATCTAATGCTAGTGCTCCTAGACAAGGCACATCTCTTTTAATTTATGCCTTAGTTGGGCTATCTATTGCTGTGATAAAACATCAGGCCTGAAGGAACTTGGAAATGAAAGAGTTTATTCAGCTCATTATCAAAGGAAGTCAGGACAGGGACTCAAACAGAACAGGAACTTAGAGACAAGAGCTAATGCAGAGGCCATGGAGAAATGCTTACTGGCTTGCTCCCTATGTCTTGCTCAGCCTGCTTCCTTATAGAACCCAAGAACAGCCCAGGGGTGGCACCACCCACAATTCCCCATCGATCACTAATTAATAAAATGCCTGCTAGGCTTATATACAGCCTGATCTTATGGAGGCCCTTTCCCAGTAGAGGCTCCCTTCTCTCTGATGATTCTACCTTGTGTCAAGTTGACATAAAACTAGCCTGCATAGTTCATTTATTTGAAAAAGTGGGAAAAATTATGTTTCTATACCCACATAAAGAAATCCATTGATTAAAGTAATTTGGGGGGGGGGG
>JADRCD010067021.1:0-22925 GCA_019843815.1 Montemys delectorum | reverse complement strand
GAGAGAGAGAGAGAGAGAGAGAGAGAGAGAGAGAGAGAGAGAGAGAATCATGAACCTAGATGGAGAAATTTCATTTAAAGTATATATACATATTTATAAATGGAATTATGTGTATTGTGATCATTTCTAGTTCCATCAATTTACCTGAAATTTTCATTTCAGTGGTTTTTTTTTTTTTTTACAGATGAACAATATTCCATAGTGTATACACACATTTTCATTCATTGATTGAAGGACACTTAGATTGTTTCCATTTCCTAACTATTGCTAACAGAACAGCAATGAGCATGGATGAACAAGTATTTGTGGAGTAGGATGTTGAATCTTTTTAGTATATGCCAAGGAATGGTATAGCTAGGTTGTATGGTAGAGTTAGTTTTACCATAGCTTGTTTTTTGAATATGTTACTTGTTTTCTTTACTCTGGTTTTTGCATTTTTCATGTGTTAAAGATATTAGTCATCTGTCAGGTGTATGTATAGCTGAAAAAGATCCTCCCCCATACTGTGTGCCTCTTCTTCACTTAACTGTTTGTTTCCTTAAGCTCTTAAGTGTTGTGTGATACACCATTTGTTAATTGTCAGCCTTAATTCTGTGGGCAAATTGAGCTCTACTCAGAAAGGCTTTTCGTACAACTTTATCTTGTAGAATACTGCCCATGTTTTATTCTAGCATTTTCAGCTTTCAGATTTAGGTTTTAGATCCACTAGGACTTAGTTTTCCTGCAGGATGATAGATATAGATTTAATTAAAATCTACATGTGGACATCCAGTTTTCCAGGCAACATTTGTTGAAGATGCTTTCTTTTCTCCAGTTTATGGTTTTGGCATCTCTGTAAAATACTAAATGGCAGGCGTCAATTTTATTCATGTTTCTCTGTGTAGCCCTGGCTGTCCTGGAACTCACTCTGTAGACCAGGCTGGCCTCGAACTCAGAAGTCTGCCTGTCTCTGCCTCCCAAGTGCTGGGATTAAAGGGGTTTTCAATTTTGTTCCATGGGTCTACATGCTTGTTTTGTGCCAGTACCATACTGGTTTTATCACTATGGTTCTCTACTATATCTTGAGATCTGGAATGGTAATGCCTCCAGCATTATTCTTTTCACTTAAGATTGCTTTGGCTATCTGGGGTCTTTTGTGCTTCCAAATGAATTTTAAGATTTTTTTCTATTTTGTGAAGAATATTATAGGAATTTTGATTGTTTTTTTTATTTTTTTTTTTTTATTTTTTTTTGGTTGTTTGAGACAGGGTTTCTCTATATAGCCTTGGCTGTCCTGGAACTCACTCTGTAGACCAGGCTGGCCTCAAACTCAGAAATCCACCTGTCTCTGCCTCCGAAGTGCTGGGACTAAAGGCGTGTGCCACCACAGCCCGGCAGGAATTTTGATCGTTATTCCATTGATTTTGTAAATTACTTTTTGTCAAATGGTTATTTTCCACAATATTAATTCTACCAATCCATAATCTCAGAAGCCTTTCCATATTCTAGCGTCTGCTTCAATCTTTCTTCAGAGAATGAAGTTAAAGTTAAAGAAGTCTTTCACTTCTTTTGTTTTATAAAAATATTTTATTTTCTTTGAGGCTATTGTGAGTGAAAGTGATCCATGATCTGCTTTTCAGCTTCTTTGTTGCTGATATATAGGAAAACTACTGACTATTGTAAATGGACAACTCTGCCTCATTCCTGATTTCAGTGGAATTGCTTCAAGTTTTCTCCATTTAGGCTAATGCTGGTTGCATGTTTGTCATACATAGCTGGTATTATGCTGTGGTATGTTCTCTCTAGTCCTAATCTCTAGGAATTTTATTCTGAAGGCATGTTGGACTTTTCAAAGGCCTTTTTTGCATCTCCTGAAATGATTGTGATTATTAAATTAATTGACTTGTTATGTTGAACCATCACTAGGCTAAATCAAGAAACAAAAATATACCTTAAAAAGACCAAATCTTCAAATTATAGGCATAGATTAGAGAGAAGAATACCATATCCATGATGTAGACTAGATCTTCAATGAAATCATAGAAAAAAGCCTCCCCAAACTAAGAAAGATGTAACCATACAGATACAAGAAGTACACAAAACATCAAAGAGACAAGAAGAGAAAAGAAATACTCCACATCATAGTTCTACTGCTGTGAAAAGGCACTGTGACCAAGACAACTTATAGAAGAAAGCATTTAACTGGTGGGATTGCTTACAGTTTCAGAGGGTCAATTCATGACTATCACAGCAGGAAGAAACAAGGCAGCAGGCAGCCAGGCAGGCATGGTGCTGGAGCAGCAGCTAAGACCTTACAAACTAATATGCAAGCAGCAGTGGTTGTGGGGAGGGACAGACAAACAGACAGACAGACACACACAGAGACAGAGAGACAGAGACAGACTGACAGAAAGATAGATACAAAGAGACAGAGATACAGGTAGAGAGAGACAGAGAAAGAGGCAGAGAGACTGGGCCTGGTATGGGCTTTTGAAACCTCAAAGCCCACCCTCAGTGACCCAGCTCTTCCAATAAGGCCACACCTCCTAACCCTTCCTAAATAGTCCATCAATTAGGAAGGAAACTTTCAAATGTATGAGCCTATGGGAGCTGTTCTTATCCAAACCACCATACATAGGATAGTTAAAACACCAAGTTTACATGGCACAGAAAACATATTGAAAGCTATAAGAGAAAACACAAGTCAAATATAAAGGAAAACCCATCAGAATAACAGTTGATTTCTCATTGGAAATTCTAAAAGCCAGAAGGGCCTGGAATATCGCACTTTAAGTTCTAAAAGCCCATTACTGCCAACTTATACTATTGTACCCAGCAAAACTATCTGCTGTAGTAGAAGGACAAAGAAAAAATTTCCATTGTTCAAATAAGCTAAAAGAATTTCTGTTCAGTAGATCAACCCTAAACAGACTACAAAAAGCAATATGTTAGGCTAAACAAAGGAATAAACATAGCTAAGAGACTATACAAAGAAAACAAATGAATGTATAATTACTGAGACACAAGGTCTGACTGAGACAACAAAATCAACAACAACACAATGATAGCAGCCAACACACACCTTTCAATAATAACTTTAAATATAATGGCCTCGATTCTACAAATAAAAGACACAGGCTCATGAAATGGATTAAGAAACAAAATCCATGTTTCTGTTTACAGAAACTCATGTCAAGTTTAATGGTTGGAACCACCTTAAAATGAAAGAATGGAAAAAATATTTTTTAAAAAATTTATTTGAGTAATGTATGAGTGCTCTGCTGCATATACATCCAAATGCCAGAAAAGGGCATCAGATTCCCTTATAGATGGTTGTGAGCCACCATGTGATTGCTGGAAATCGAACTCAAGACTTCTAGAAGGGCAGCCAGTGCTCTTAACTGCTGAGCCATCTCATCAGCCCGAAGGAAATATTCCTAAGATGAGGAATCAAGTAGGCATCACCTACCTAATGACTGATCAAACTAAAACTAATCAGAAGAGATAGAGTCATTTCATTCTAATCAAGGGAATAATTAATCAAGAGAATATTACTATTTTAAATATATATGTGACAAATTTTGTTGTACCCAATTTCATAAAAAGAGTATACTGGAATTAAAGACAAAGATTAATATTGACCCACTAATAGTAGGTGATTTAATATCCCACTTTTGGGCCAGGTGATGATAGTGAATACCTTTAATCTTAGCAGTTTAGAGGATCCCTGAGTTTGAGGCTAGTCAGGTCTACAGACTGAGTTCCAGGACAGCCAGGGCTACCTACGCAGAGAAACCCTGTCTTGGAAAAAAAAACAAATATCCTATATTCTCCAATAGATATATACAAAACAGTATCTGTACAAAAATATCTCCAGTATTATCTGTAAAAAAATAAACAGAAACATCATAATTAAATGACATCATCCATCAAATGGGCTTAACAGATATCTACAGAATATTCTACCCAAACACCAAAGAGACACATTCTACCCATCAGTACAAGCAAGCTTTTCCAAAACAGACCACATCCTGGGACACAAAACAAAACTTCACAAATTCAAAAAGACTGAAATCTTATCTGACAATAACACAATAAAATTTAAAATTGATTGTGCAAAAAAAAGTCTAGTAAATATGCAAACTCAGGGAGATTTAAACAACTCATTACTGAATGATGAATGGGTCAAAAAAAAAACCAAGAAAAATTTTTTAAAACTTTCTGAAACTAAATGAAAATGAAAACACAACATACACACATCTGGGACACATTGAAAGCAATCTTGTTTTTGTTTTTTCTTTTTTCTTTTTTTTCCCCTTTTTTTAGTTTTTTGAGACAGGGTTTCTCTGAGTAGCCCTGGCTGTCCTGGAACTCACTCTGTAGACCAGACTGGCCTCAAACTCAGAAATCCGCCTATCTCTGCCTCCCAAGTGCTGGGATTAAACTGCCTGCATTGAAAGTAATCTTATGAGGGAAATTTATAGCTTGAAGAGCCTACAGAAAGAGCACAAATAAATGACTTCATGAAACCAAGAATTTGGAAGAACAAAGAACAAGAACAAACCAAACCCAAATCCAGTAGATGGTAAGAAATATTTTTTTTTTAAAAAAAGTAGAACTGGAATTAATAGAAACAAAGAAAACAATCTAAAGAATCTCTGGGTCAAGAACTGTTTCTTTGAGATCTGCCTGCCTATGCCTCATGAGTGCTGGGAGTAAGATGTGCACCACTGAGCCTAGCATTGTTTGCAGGTATTTTTTGAGAAAATTTGGGTTTATGTCCATTGATCTACATATTTTTTTAAAGATTTATTTATTTATTATATGTAAGTACACTGTAGCTGTCTTCAGACACCCCAGAAGAGGGCGTCAGATCTCATTACGAGTGGTTGTGAGCCACCATGTGGTTGCTGGGAATTGAACTCAGGACCTTCGGAAGAGCAGTCAGTGCTCTTAACTGCTGAGCCATCTCTCCAGCTCGATCTATTTTTTTTTCATTTGTTGTTGTGATTTTTATTCTTTTACATTTACTGATTTAAGGGTGTGGCTTATTTTCCAAGGTCCTAAAAGTTGATCAAGTCATTACTTTTAGATCTTTCTGAATTTTTAATGTAGAAATAGAAGGAGCTACGAGCTTCCCTCTAAGGCCTGCTTTCATTGCATCTCATCAGTTTATAGGAAGAATGTGGGAGTTTGGAGCTGAGTTCAAGAAGTTCTGGAATGCTGTAATCAGAACTTAGTAGGTCATTCTGCTGTAAATGTGGAAGACGAGAAGAAATGAGGATGATTTGGCTCATGAAATTTCAGAGAACAACTGTCCACAGTGTCCTCATCAAGAGGATCTTACCTTCAAGTTCTAAGGGGCAATTAAGGGCAATAGCAATAGCCTCTAGTGTTTTGAGGATTTCTTGGACTCCTGTGATCAATAAGTCAAAGGGAGACTGATTGTTTTGCACTGAAGTTTTCCTTAGATAGCCAATGGCTTTTCTGGGGAGCATTATTCTCCTGAATGGCTTAATTTATTTAAATTATATGTAAATACAGTTTATATATGCATACATTATATGCATTTTAAGTAAGCTTGCAAAACATCAGGTTTCCCTGTGGCTTTATCAAATAACCTTAATGTTATTTATTTCTCTTTCTTCCCTCTCTCACTTACTGAGTCCTCTTCAGTTACAATTTCTCCCCTAGTATTCTCATTACCAACCTCATAGCACCTGTCTCCCCTTTCTAGAGCTCATTCCCCCACCTCCAACTCTATAGTCCCCTTCTTTCCTGGCTTCTTTGGCTACTTGAGGTTACATATTGACAGCTAAAGATTTTGAGCTGGAATCCACAAGCAAGAGTGAACATGTGGCATTTGTCTTCTGGATCTGGGTTATCTCCCGCAGAAGAATATTTTCCAGTTCCATGAATTTACCTGAAGACTTCATTTTTCTTTACATCGGAATAGAATTCTGTTGTGTGTATATGCACCACATTTTCTTTATCCAGTTGTCAGTCAAAGGGCATTTTGTTGTTACTATTTGTTAGCTGTCTTTACTAAGAAGCAGCGAATATGGCTGAGCAAGAAAATGCTGTATGGTAGATCTACTTTTAACTTTTTGAGACTTCTCCACACTGATTTTTACATCATACTATATTTGGCCTTGAAATTGTTGAATCCCAGCTGACCTCTGGGATACAATGGGTGAGGACTCCTTATTTTTAATATTGTCAGTGTCTTCCCTCTAATGTTTAAACAAAGCATCTTCCACGTCCTTTTTTGTGGGCTTCTACCAGAAAGTGAGGCCCAGATTTTGGGTGGATCTTCCAACTGCATATTATCCAATCAAGAAATTATATCATGGGGCTGGAGAGATGTCTCAGTGGTCAAGAGCACTGACTCCTCTTCCAGAGGTCCTGAGTTCAAATCCCAGCAGCCACATGGTGGCTCACAACCATCTGTAATGAGATCTGACGCCCTCTTCTGGCGTGTCTGAAGACAGTTACAGTGTACTCATTTATAATACAAAATAAATCTAAAAAAAAAAAAAAAACAGAAATTATATCACAAGCACACCCACACAGGCACGCCCAGCTGCTTCCGGTTTGTTTTTTGTTTTTGTTTTTTGGTTTTTAAAGACAGGGTTTCTCTGTGTAGCCCTGGCTGCCCTGGAAGTCACTCTGTAGACCAGGCTGGCCTCGAACTCAGAAATTCTCCTGCCTCTGCCTCCCAAGTGCTGAGATTAAAGGCGTGTGTCACCACTGCCCAGCACTACTTGGGTTTTATTTGATTCCAGTTGTACTAAAATTGACAACAAAATGTTGGTCATCACAAGTCAACCCATTGTCAACTTGACATACAATCACATCTTACATCATACTTATTTCCAAATAAAAACAATAACCAGGTCATAATTCTGCTATGATATAACTGTCACACATACAACTATAAATTACATATTTTAAATGGTGGCAATATCCCTTGAAGGATGCTTAATCTTTTAGCATCTCATAACTTAATAGGATGACCACTGATCTTACCTCAGATAAATTATACATAGTGAGATAAAGAAATAGAGGAAAGAAAACACAAATATCTGCTTAATATATGTACAAACACATGTAATTTTTGCAACTGGTTATGTGGCCTTAGCTGGTATTTATAACTACCTTCCTGTACTACCCATTCTATATTTTCTCCACCCTCAGTAGTTCTAGGCTCTTTTTCTTTAGGAGTGTCCATACCTTCATTCTAGAAGAGTCTGTGCCCTTTGCCACCCTGCCTTAATTAGCATGTTTAATCACAGGACATCGTAGCACCAAGAGATATTCTAAAGGATCTCCTGCACTCCAGACATAAATCATCTTTTTGCTTCCATTGTGGAGAAGCAGTCCAATTTCCCCATGGTAATCTGGGGCTCACTGCCCACTTCCTGGTCACCTCCGTCCCACGATCCTTCTCACACACCTTCTTCCCTTTTCCTCTGAGCAGGTAGGAGCCCCAGGGTAGCCCCCGACCCTGACACGTCAAGTCTCTGTGGGGCTAGGCACTTCCTCTCCCACTGAGGCCAGACAAGGCAGCCCAGCTAGAAAAACATATCCCCTGTACAGGTAACAGCTTTTGGGATAACACCCCCATTCCAGTTGTTTGGGACCCACATGAAGACCAAGGTGCACATCTGCTACATATGTGCAGGGAGGCCTAGTTCTAGCCCATGTATTTTCTTTGGTTGGTGGTTCTGTTTCTGAGAGCTCTAAGAGTGCAAGTTGACTCTGTTGGTCTTCCTGTTGAGTTCCTGTCCCCTTAGGGGCCCTGCAATCCTTCCTCCTATTCTTCCTTAAAGAGTCCCCAAGCTCCCTCCACTGTTTGGCTGTGGGTGTCTGCATCTGTCTTGAGTCACTGCTGAGTGGAGCCTCTCAGAGGACAGCCATGCTAGACTCCTGTCTGCTAACATAACAGTATTATTAATAGTATCAGGGATTGGTGCTTGCCCATGGGATGGGTCTCAAGTTGGGCCACTTATTGGCTAGCCATTCCCTCAGTCTCTGCTCCACCCCCCATGCCTGCATTCCTAATAGACAGGATAAATTTTGAGTTGAAAGTTTTGTGGGTGGGTTGGTGTCCCTATTGCTCCACTGGGGTTCCTGCCTGGCTACATGAGGCAGCTTCTTCAGGTTCCATATCTCCAATGCTGTGAGTCAGAGCTAAAGTTGTCCCCATTGATTCTTGGATGCCTCCCTTATCCCCAGGTCTCTGTCTCTTTCTGAAGATGCTTCCTACTTCCCTCCCTATCATTTGAAGATTTCTATTCATTTTCATGGTCATCTGGCCATCTCTCCTGTTCCTCTCCACACCTGGAACTCACTCTGTAGACCAGGCTGGCCTCGAACTCAGAAATCCGCCTGCCTCTTTTACTCCCCCTTCTAAATGAGATTCAAGTGTCCTTGTTTGGGCTTTCCTTCTTGTTTGGTTTCTTTGGGTCAGTGGAGTAGCATGGCTAATGTACACTTATGAGTACATACCATGCATGTCCTTTTGTGACTGGGTTATCTCATTCAAGATGATATTCTGAAGTACCATGCATTTGCCTGCAAAATTCATGATGTCTTTGTTTTTAATTGCTGAATAGTGTTCCATTGTGTAGATGTACCACATATTCTTTATCCATTCTTCAATTGAGGGACCACTTCCATTTGATAATGGATTACTGCTGTATGGTTTGATGAATAAAGAAATACCCAGTTCATGATGGACAGACAGCTCAAGTCACATAGTAACTTGGTGACTCATTGTCAAGTTTTCAGTTTTCCCTAAGGCCCAATAGTAGGCCAAGAGCTATCTCTCAAAGGGAAGACAGTTGTCTGCAGATGCCTTGCTCCAAATTCCTAAAGGTCTCTGTGATTCACCTATAGTGGCTTGCCAAAGGCTCCAAAGAGTATCTTTCTTTGCCATTGACACCTCAAGTACCATTTGATCTGTTGGACCATATGGTTCAACTGATAGAACAGGTTTCACGACTTCCTGGGCCGGTTGAAGAGCCTTTCCCATTCCAGGCCCCATGCAGAGCTAGCAACTTTATGAGTCATTTGGTATATGGGTCAGAGTAGCACACCCAATCGAGGAATGTGCCACCTCAAGAATCTAAATGGGCCCAGTAAGCATTGTACTTTCTTGGTGGTGGGAGGGGCCAGATGCAATAACTTATCCTTTACTTATCTACTTATCCTTTACTTATCTACTTAGGTAGAAGGCCCTTGAATTTTGGTCGGATTTTATTTCTCATCCTAATGTGCATTACCAACTAATCTAAAGTAGTTACTATCTTCTGCTCATTTCCTTCAATCAGCATAATATCACTAATGTAGTGGACCAGTGTGATATTTTATGTAAGAGACCGATGATAAAGTTTCCTCAGAACTAAGATATGACACGAGACTGGAGGGTTAATATAAACTTATGGTAAAACTGTGAAGGTATATTCCTGGACTTGCTAGCTGAAATCAATTTGCTTTTGGTTCTTATGGACAGGTACTAAGAAAAAGGAATTTGCTAGATCAATAGCTGCATACCATGTGCCAGGAGATATGGTTTTTTTTAAAGATTTATTTATTATATTATAAATAAGTACACTGTAGCTGTCTTCAGATGCGTCAGATCTCGTTAGGGATGGTTGTGAGCCACCATGTGGTTGCTGGGAATTGAACTCAGGACCTTCGGAAGAGCAGTTGGTATTCTTCCCCACTGATCCATCTCACCAGCCCCAGCCAGGAGATATGTTAATCTGCTCAAGTAAGGACACCACATCTGGCACAGCAGCTGCATTCAAAGTCACGCCTTGATTAAATTTCTGATAGTCCAATGTCATTCTTCACCTGTCTTCTGCACAGACCACACAGGAGTGTTAAAGGAAGATATGGTGAGAGCAGTGCCTTGGAGGTCCCGTGGATCTGTGTCTTGCTTCAACAGTGTTTGGACAGAACAGACCTGAGGACTCCCACTTTATTAGCTTCCAGACTCCTTACAAATCTCACCAGCTGCAGCCTCCTGGACCATCTCCTCGTAGCCTTCGGCTCCTAGGACCAGCCAGCACCATCTTTGCGGTTAGCCCCATGCTCGGGATCAACCATGACCTCTCAGATTTGTCAGAATTATTCCACCGAAGTGGAAGCTGCCGTGAATCGTCTGGTCAATTTGCACCTGCGGGCCTCCTACACCTACCTCTCTCTGGGTTTCTTTCTTGATCAGGATGTGGCTTTGGAGGATGTAGGCTACTTGCGCAAATTGGTAGAGGAGAAGTGCAAAGGCACTGAGCATCTTCCCAAGTTGCAGAAAGATCGCGGTAGGCTGGGGGGCTGTGCACTCTTCCAGGATGTGCAGAAGTCATCTCAAGATGAATGGGGTAAAACCCAGGAGGCCATGGAAGCTGCCTTGGTCCTGGAAAAGAACCTGAACCAGGTCCTCTTGAACTGCATGCCCTGGGTTCTGCCCGCACAGACCCTCATCTCTGTGACTTCTTGGAAAGCCACTTCCTGGATAAGGAGGTGAAGTTCATCAAGAAGATGGGCAACCTTCTGACCAACCTCCATAGGTTGGCAGGGCCACAACCAGCGCAGATTGGCATGGCTCAGGGATCTATGCGTGAGTATCTCTTTGAGTGCCTCACTCTCAAGAACAAGTAGGAGGCCTCTGTGCCTTCCAAGGGGCTCCCTCCTCTGCTCTGCACCAGCTCGCCTCAGGACATCCACCTGAATGAACCTCTCAAGCTACTAGGCAGCTCTGTTATCGCCCTGGAGCCTCTCCCAAGTCTTGGACCAAGTAAAAATAAAGCTTTTTGAGAAAGAAAAAAAAAAGGAGATATGGTGATAATTACTACTCTAATTTCATGAAAGAAATACTCTTATATCTAACACAATAGATTGACCCTCAACACAGTGATAGTGAGTGATTTCAACACCCCAATTACCAGTAGATAGATCACTTGGAAACAAACTAAACAGAAAAACTCTGGGATTAAATTACATCATAAATCAGATGGACCTAATGGACTTCTTCAGAACATTCTACCCAAACATTAAATAATAGACATTCTTCTCAGCAGCCTATAGAACGTTCTCCAAAAATAACCACATGTTAAAATACAAAATAAGACTCAACAAATATAGAACTTGAAATAACATCCTGGCATTGTATCTGACTACAATGGAATGAAGATGGATATTTAAACAGCAATAGAAAATACTGGAAACTAAAGAAAGTACTATTAAGTGATAACCCGCTGAAGGAAGAAACAAGAAGTAAATTACAAAATTCTTATAACGGAACGAAAATGAAAATACACCACACCAAAATCTGTAGTATACAGTGAAGGTGGTTCTAAGAGGAAAGTTTATAGTACCGAGTGCCTACAGCAAAGACATTTGAGAGATTTCAAAGTAATAAATTAAGGATGCATAGGAAAACCTTGGAAAAAGAAGAGCAAATAACATTCCAAAACAGAAGCTGGGAAGAGATAATCAAAATCAGTACCAAACTTAATGAAATATAAACAAACCATACAAGAATCAATGAAACAGAAAGTTGGTTCTTTAAATGGTTTAATAAGATTAACAAACCTTTCCCCAAACTAACCAAAAGAGAGAGTCCAAATTAATTAAAACTGGAAACAAAAGAGAAACCTTTCAACGGACACTGAGGAAATTCAGAGACTTTAATAATCTATGTTCCATCCAACTGGATTGAATCTAAATCTAAAAGTAAAGGATGAATTTCTAGATATGCATGGCCTACTAAAGCTAAACCAAGATGAAATAAACAGCTGAAATAGACTCCTGACATCGAACAATATAGAAGTAGTAATTGAAACTTTCTCAATTAAAAAGTACAGAACCAGAAGGATCCAGCTCAGAATTTTATCAGACTCTCAAAGAACTAACACCACTACTCCTCAAATTATTCCACAAAATAGAAAAGTTCCAAATTCTTTTTATGAAGCCAGTGTCATGCTGACACAAAACCCAGACAAAGCCACAAAGTAACATTATCAGCTAGTATCTCTGATGAACACAAAAATTCTGAGTAAAATACTTGCAAATCAAATTCAAGAACAAATTTAAAAGAGTATTTACCATGATTTCTTCAGTTTCATCCCAGAGTTGTAGGAATGGTTCAACATATAGGCATTAATAGATACAATTTACCACATAAAAAGACTCAGAGACACAAACCATATGATTATCTCATTGGATGTAGAAAAGACTTTCGACAAAATCAATATCACTTCATGATAAAAGTCCTAGAAAAGCGGAGTAGTGGTGGTGCACGCCTTTAATCCCAGCACTTGGGAGGCAGAGGCAGGCGGATTTCTGAGTTTGAGGCTAACCTGGTCTACAGAGTGAGTTCCAGGATAGCCAGGGCTACACAGAGAAACCCTGTCTAAAAAAAAACAAAAAAAAAAAAAAAAGTTCTAGAGAATCTTGGAATACAAGGGACATAGCTTAACCTAATAAAGGCAATTATGTAGTAACCCTAAAACCAACATCATGCTAAATATAGATAAATGAAAATCATTTCTACTAAAATAAGAACAAGTTAAGAATATGTACTCCCCTCTTGTTCAACATAGTACTGAAAGTCTATTTTTTGTGCAATATATTTTGATTATATTGTTCTTCCTGCTGCCTGCAAATCCAGATGTAGAACTCTCAGCTACTTCTCCAGAACCATGTCTGTTTCCTTACACTGTGCTTCCTGCCATGATGATAATAGACTAAGAACTTCTTAACTGTAAGTCAGCTCCAATTAAATGTTTTCCTTTATAAGAGTTGCATAGTCATGGTATCTTGCAGCAATAGAAACCCTAACTAAGAGAAGTTGGTACTAGGGGTTAGGTATTGTTGAGATAAGCCTGAATGGGCTTTGTTTGGAAGAATGTGGAGGATTAGATAAGCAGTTGGAATGCTTTACGTGAAACTTAGTGGGTTGTAATAGTAAAATACAATGGAGCTAGGGGTGATTTGAACTGTGGGGGCCTGACTAAAGAGATTTCAGAGGAGAAGAACATTATTATGTGGCCTACACACTGTTCTTGTGCTATTTTGGCAAATAATGTGGCTACTTTTTGCTCTTGTTCAAAAAATCTGCCAGAAGTTAAATTGAAGAGTCATGGATTAATAGCTCTGGCACAGAAAATTTCAAAACAGTCTAGTATTGACTGTGTGGCTTGGTTATTAGTGGACATACTTACGCAGATCTAAAATGAAAAGGATCAAGTTGAGCAAGAAAAAATGCAAAATGTACAGTTAGAGGAGAAAAAGAACACCAGAAAAAAAATTAAATAAAACTGATCTTAAAGGGAGTAAAGGGAATCAAGGGAATGGTGACCTCAGGGCAAGACCTCACCCAGCTAAGTAGCCAACTTGTGAAAAAGAATTAAAGAAAAGCTTAGGGCTGGATGTGGTGGTGAACTCCTTTAATCCTAGCAGTTAGGCTGCAGAAGCAGGTAGCTCTCTGGGTTCAAGGCAAGCCTAGTGTACAGATCAAGTTTCAGGACAGCCAAGCTTGGACAGTGAAGGACACTATCAAAACCAGAAAGTTGATGAAAATGTATTTGAATGAAGGGGCCATGTTCCTTGCCAGCAAGCAAAAAACTTGGCAGCTTTGTTCATGTGGTTCTGGCATTGAATACAAAAAAAGGGGTTATGGAATCTCTACAACTTAGAAAAGCCACTGAGGCCAGGCATTGTTTCAGGGGTGTCCCTGCGTGGAGGCCTACAGAGCCTATTGTGTAAAGCTGTGAAGGTAAAGCCTGGATTGCTTTAAAAACCCAAAAATGTTAGAGATGCCAGAGTCATGGAATACCTGTTGAGGAGAGCTGCTGACAGAGAGTAGAAACAGCCCAAGAGAATGAAGTGTTTTGAGGTCAACAAAGCTAAAAGAAATTGGAGATCTGAAGAGAACTTTGACATCAGACCTGGAGATGCAGAGTTTGGAGTTTGCCCAGCTGGTTTTCAGTCTTACTTTGATCCAATATTTCCTCCCTATATCCCCTTCCTTTCTGTTTGGAATGGCAATGTGTGTTCTGTGACATTAGATAATGGAAGTATGTGGCTTGGTTTTTGATTTTGATTTTACAGGGGATCATAGTTAAGATACTGTCATGAATATCAGACACTGAACTGTGGAGAGTTGACACTGGTTGAATATGGTGACTTTTAAAGTTAGGCTAAATTCACTTTGCATTATCATATGGCTATAAGCCTATGGGGTTCAGGGAGTAGAATGTGTTGGTTTGAATGAAAATAGGCCTCATAGGGTCAAAGGAAGTGGCATAGGAAGAATCGAGGAGCCAGAGAGGTCAATAAAACCACAAGAAAACATACAGAATCAACTAACCTGGTCTTATTGGGACTCACAGAGTTTAAACTTTAACAAGAGAGCATGCATGGGATGGACCTAGGCCCTTTACGTATATGTAACAGTTGTATAACTTGGTCTTCATGTGGGACATCAAACAGCAGGAGCAGAGGTTGTCTCTGACTCTATTGCCTGCCTTTAGATCCCTTTTCCTTAACTGGGCTGCCTTGTCTAGCTTCAATAGGAGAAGATTTGTAGTCCTACTGCAACTTGATATGCCAAGTCAGGTTGATATCCATGGGCTGCCTCCCTTTCTCTGGGGAGGGAGAATGGGAGGAGGTCAGGTGAGAGGGAGGGACTGAGAGGAAAGGAGGGAGGGGAAGCTATGATAGGGATGCAAAATTAATTAATTAATTAATGGGAAAAAAGAAAATAGATCTCTGAAAATTGGGTTTTTAAAAACCCAAACTTACTAAATAATAAATCTATTTTATTAGAGTATTAGAAAATTGGAATATTTTTAAATATAAAACTTGCTTTAAGCTCTTACTCTCTTACTCCTGCTTCTCTCTTGCCTCTTGCTCCCTTGCTCCCCCTCTCTCCCCATTTCACTCCCCCCTCTCTGCACGTGGTCATGGCAGGCCTCCACTTCTCTACTCTCCGCTCTGCCTTTCTCTGTCTCTGCTACTCTCTTAACTCCCCTCCCCATGCCCTGAATAAACTCTATTCTATGCTAAAAAAATCCTTGCTTGAAGTAACATAAGAGGTGTGGCTAAGCAAGGCATCATAACTACAACATGACCGACAAGGAGACTTCATCCTCACTTGCAGGTTTCTAACCCAGACATCATTATGATTCCTACCGTTTCCAACATTATATTAAAGGGAAATTCTAAATATCTCAGACATTTTGAAAGTACCTAAATATGAAGTGATTTAAGAAATAGGAACTTAAAGGAACTTGAACTAAATTTTTCTGAGTGCTTCTTTATAAACCAAACCAAATTAAATACTTTGGTGAGGGATTTATATATGAACTTACAATGTAACATACATCTAAAGATTGTATGCAGAAACATAGTCTCATAAGGGCAAGGTGACCTTATTTATAAGACAATTTAATATAGCAACATACTTATCAATTTAATAAGAAGGAGCATTAATATAGATTGATGGAAAAGAAAAGATGATCCAGATATAAGGCCATATAGCCACAGCTGCTAATTTTTGATAAAGATGCCCAAAAATCCACATTGAAGAAAATACAGCATCTTCAGCGAATGGGGATATGAAAAGTGGATGTCCACACGCAAAAGAATGAAAATCAACCTGTATCCCTCACTTTGCACAAAATTCAACACAATCGGTGATATTAACAAGGATATTTAACACAAGACTGATATTAAATTAGGGATATCAACACAAGACTGGAAACTCTGCAACTGTTAGAGGAAAAACTACGGAGTACACTTCTAGATGCAAGCATGTGTAAGGACTTTTTGAGTAGGACTGCATAGGAAATTATCAATAGAATAAAGAGAATGGAAAAATCATTGCTAGCTATACATCCAACAGAGATTAATATCTAGAATATAAAAGAATTCAAGAAACTAATCATCAAGAAATCAACCCTGTCAAAATATGGACTAAGAAACTGAACAGAATTCTCAAAGAAGGAAATGCAAATGAAAACAGATATTTTAAAGCGTTCAACATCATTAGCAATCAGGGAAATGCAAATTGAAACTAATTAAAGATTCCACCTCATTCCAATTTGAATGGCTATCATCAAGAAATCAAATAAAAACAAATGTTAAGGGGGAACCAGAAACCATTATCCATTGTTGGTAGGAGTGCAAATTCATGCAACCATTATTTATGAAATCAATGTAGAGGTTTCTCATAGAGTTAAAAAATTATGACCCCACTAACCACTCCTGAGAATATACCCAATGGGGTCCATATCTTACCAAAGAGACATTTGCATATCTATGTTCACCATTACTTTAAAATGAAACTTTCGGGAAAATGGATGGAACTGGAAAATATCATACAAAGTGAGATAACCCAGACCCAGAAAGACAAATACCATATGGGATTCTACCTTCGAAACTATTAATTTTTAATTTGATTTGGAGTGCCTGATAGAAAGGGCTCATGTGATGGGGGAGGGGAAGAATCCTTCATAAAGGATGGAGATGGTAGAACACCGGCGATATTAAAGTACAAGTGGGACTTGAGGGAGTGTCTTACTTTAGTTTCTATCGCTGTGGTGAAGACCATAAGCAAAAGCAAACTCGGGAAGAAAGGGGTTTATTTAGTTTATACTTCTGCCTCACAGTTCATCATTGGGGGGAGTCGGGGCAGGAACTCAAGTAGGCAGAAACTGAAGCGGAGGCTCTAGAAGTTTGCTCTCCATTGCTTTCTTAGTGAGCTTTACCATAACTCTCAAGGCCATGTGGGCCTCCAATCAAGCCCACGTCAGCCACCAATCAAGAAAACACCCTATAGCTTCCTTAGAGCTCAGTGTGATGGAAACATCTTCTCAATCAAGATTTCCTCTTTTGAACTGTTGTGTTGAGTTGACAAAATAAAAAAACAACAAAAAAACAGTCGCCAGCACAGGGGGCTTTAAAAGGTTTGATAAGGGATGGAGGCAGGTGATGAGGGAGAGGAAGAGATAAGGGACAAGTCAACGAAAACTAACTTTATGATTTTTTTTTTAATGGAACACACTACTTTGCAAGCGAATTTAAAATATAAACTTAAAAAAAAATGCTGAGTGGTGGTGGTGCACGCCTTTAATCCCAGCACTTGGGAGGCAGAGGCAGGTGGATTTCTGAGTTCGAGGCCAGCCTGGTCTACAGAGTGAGTTCCAGGACAGCCAAGACTACACAGAGAAACCCTGTCTCGAAAAAACCAAAAAAAAAAAAAAAAAAAAAAATCTTAATGGAGTTTAAACACAGGTACCCTGCAAGAGGAGACAATGTTGCTCCCAGAAAACATGGGTTATTAAAAAGAAAAATCTCAGTGCCAGGCATGGCATACTTTCATATGAGTTGTGCGTCTAAATCAACACAGGATATTGCACGGTGCTCTTGGTTATCCACCATAACCAGATAGTAAGACCCTATTGCTGAACACTTTGACTAAAGTACATAGAAAAATCAATCTAGAACTAACTAGGAAGCTTCCTCCCTGCTGGCTAGCATTCATAGTGCTGGAAGGTGCTATGAATTAGCCTTCCAAGGGTGGGCATTACTTTTTCTAAAGGCTTTGTGTTAGTTGTTGCTCCTCTATTCTATCCTCTCATCCTCCATCACAATTTAACCTTTCTTGTTTCACTGTTTTCCTTTAACCCTTTATACCATTGCATTTTATTCACCCCACCCCAATCCCCTTAAAAGCCCATGATCTCTTATGAACTACCTGGCCTCTATGGGTATTCCAGATAAAATACTCATATTTGAAGATCCAAAGCTAACTTTTCTAAGTAAGAGAAAGCATGCAGAATTTGTCTTTCTGAGTCTGGATTACCTCATTCTGAATGATTATCTCCAGCTCTATCCATTTACCTGTGAAATTCGTAATCTTTTTGACAGGGTACCTCTATGTAGTCCTTGTCCTGGTGCTTGCTATGTAGCAGACCAGACTGGCCTTGAATGCACAGAGATCCTCCTGCCTTTGCCTCCTGAGTGCTGGGACTAAAGAAGTGTTACTCTTGAAATGTTCTTATATATCCATTAATTTTAAGAAATAATTTTGCTGAGTATAACAATCTTTGTTGACAGCTCAAGTAGTTTGCAAAGCCTGGAATATATCTGAAAACTTCCCTGGTTTTTAGGTTGCATATGAACAAAGTGATGCTATACTGATTTCTCTGTCTTAATATGTGGTTTGACATATTGCTCTTACAAATTTTAGTATAGTTTCTTGGCTGTGTATTTTTGGAATTTTGACTCTGATGTGTTGTGGAAAGGGTTTTTAATCTTGCCCTGTCTACTTGGAACTCTAAAGTGTCTTGTGTTTGGATGCCCATTTTCCCCTCTAGGTTTGTGAATTTTTTTATTAAAGTTTATTATCTTGTTTCTACACAGTATTATATTTGATCTCTCAAAAACTTCCTGGTGTTCCTGTAAATTTTGGTCATGTTTGTTAATTTTCCTTTATTTATATGTTAATAATGTATTATTGTCTAGACCTTGTCTTCTAGCCCACATTCATTCTTCTGCTTGGTTTTGTCTGTTGGTTGTTCTTGCCACTGCATTTTTATTTCATTGGTTGACTCTTGTTTCCAGTTTTTCTGATCAGTTCATTTTCAGAGTCTCAATTTCATTTTTGATATTTTCCTCTGTGTTTGAAGATTTCTCCTATAAGTTATGGAGCATTTCATTCATTTTGGTAACTTTCTCTTTTGCATCCTGAATTGATTTCCTT
Source organism: Montemys delectorum (assembly GCA_019843815.1). Classification (NCBI taxonomy): domain Eukaryota; kingdom Metazoa; phylum Chordata; class Mammalia; order Rodentia; family Muridae; genus Montemys; species Montemys delectorum. The sequence continues at coordinate 4,168 of JADRCD010067021.1, read as the reverse complement.
CCTTTATTCATCTGTTTGTTTGGTTCTTCTATATGGTCACTGATTTTAAAAAATTACTCATGGGCTGGAGAGGTGGCTCAGCAGTTAAGAGCACTGACTGCTTTTCCGGAGGTCCTGAGTTCAATTCCCAGCAACTATCTGTAATGAGATCTGATGCACTCTTCTCCTCTTCTGGTATGTCTGAAGACAGCGATATTGTTCTCATATACATAAAATAAATAAATCTTTTAAAAAATGATTCATTTTATTTTAAATATCTTTCTATGTTATGTGCCTGAGTATGGGTGCCTGCAGAGGCCAGAAGAGGACACCAGATGCCTTGGATCTGGAGTTATAGGTAATTGTGAACCACCTGACATGGATGTTGGGAATTGAACTTGGGTCCTCTGGAAGTGCTTTTAATTTTGGAGGCATCTCTCCCACAAATCACTGATCATTTTTTAAAGTAGGACTCGACTATTTTTCTGGTATCTCTTCTATCTCATTGTCTTTGGCTTCTAGCATTTTAGGAGCTGTTGTAGTGGGTCAATGTCTCATAGTTTTGTTTCTTTGTTATGTTTTGCACATCTGTTGGGATGAAGATTTCCTCCAGTTTTTTCAAATCTTTTCTTTTCCATTTTATTTATTAATTTTTTGTTGTTGTTTTTGTTCTTCTGGTGAATTATCTTCATTTCATTTTATGCTTCTTAATTGCTCTTCAGAGGTGAAGCCAAATACAGTAGGTATAAATGGATGCTTTCAACCTTTGTGGTAGATTTTAGAAGGTAGCTTTCAATCTCTGTATCTCCTGCTTTTAGCAAATGATACATATACATTGTTCTGGGTCAGGGGCCTGGAAGGGTGCATATCTTAAGATTAAAGCTAAGCATTAGCTTAGATTGTAAAAGTTGATTACATGGGAAATCCTAGACAAGCAAGATTGGTTGCTACATTGTTCTCTTAAAGACACATTAAACAAACAAGATGAGTACACGGTAAGATAGCAGTCTTAAGTGACCTCAAGGTGTATTATTAACTTCGGCTATGAGGTCCAGCAAGAGCTCCAGTCTCCTAGAATGCAAGAGCTATTTTTAGAATATTGCACCAGCACACTTTCTTTTTAGAAACAGGAGCTATCATTTTTCTGTCGTAACTTTTTTTTCATCCAGTCTCACAGATACAGCTTCCAACTGTATTACTTAACTTTCTTACTCAAACTTCTCCAGCCCTCTGATATTTTAATACATCTTTCTATGTTTCTTCTCAAATTTGCTAATGATTGTGTTATATAGCTAAGGTCTCCAATGTGAGGTACATACTTGTAATCACCTTTTTGGTGACTTAACACCTTTCTTTTTTTTTTAAAAGAGATTTTATTTATTTTATGTATGCGAGTATACTGTCACTGTCTTCAGACACACCAGAAGAGGGCATCAGATCCCATTACAGATAGTTGTGAGCCACCATGTGGTTTCTGGGAATTAAACTCAGGACTTCTGGAAGAACAGTAAGCGCACTTAACCACAGAGCCATCTCTCCAGCCCCGAATACCTTTATTTCATAATGATCTTTGTCTCTTTTCCCCTTTTAAATCATATATATGTTTTGTTTTTCCGAGACAGGGTTTCTCTGTGTAGCTCTGGCTGTCCTGGAACTCACTCTGTAGACGAGGCTGGCCTTGAACTCAGAAATTCGCCTGTCTCTGTCTCCCAAGTGCTGGGACTAAAGGCTTGCTCCACCACCACCCAGCAATCCAAAAATATATTTGCTGATGCAAATATAGCTACTTCTACTCTCTTTTGGTTTTCATTTGTATTGAATATATGTTTACAACCTTTCACTTTATGTTTGTCCTTAAAGTATTACTAGTCTTTTGTAGGTAGATGAGTATCTGCATACATATATACCACACACATGCCTAGTATCCACAGAGGCCAATTCTTCCTTCTTCCTGGGCATTGCATTCCCTAGAACTAGTGTTATAGGGTCATGTGGGTGTTGGAAACCAAACCCTGGGTCCTCTGCAAGAACAGCAAGGCCTATTGACTGCTGAGCCATCTCTCCACTTATTGCATCTTGTTATACCCTGTTTGGCTGATATACATAGGATGCCTGCTCTTTTTTGAGGGGAAAAGAAGGAGCAGTGGATCTCTAGGAAACATAAGGTGGGAGAAGGTCCTGGAGGTAGGTAGAGAAGGCTGCTGTTGGAATGTATTGTAAGAGAGGAGAATAAAGGAAAAAAGAAAAATGGCATTCTACTAAAAGAGTACATTTTTTGAAGTGTTATTATCTCCAGCCTATTAAACTTCGTATTAGTAGAATAATAAGTACTAAGCCCAGACCTTAAAGTCATACTAACACCAATTTGAAGGAAATGAAATTATCACTGATTTATTATTTCACAATTTACCACATTTATTATGTCTTTCTGTTTTAATGAGGAACACAAGATAGATCTTTTAAGATAGATAAATCTCATTACTGCCATTTTGAAAATTATTTTCTGTTTGCTTTGTAGATTGTTTGTTCCATTCTTCCTTTTCCTCTTTTGACTGTTTTTTTTCTAGTAGTATGCTTTTTTTTTTAAGATATTTTCTTTATTTACATGTAAATTTCTCCTTTCCCAGGTACCCCTCCAAAAAACAAACAAACAAACAAGCAAATATACCATATTTTCGGTTCAGTCTTCTTCTGAGGGGCATCTAGGTTGTTTCCAATAATTGGCTATTATGGATAAAGCCACAATGAACATAGTTGAGCATGTGTCCTTATGATAGGATAGGGCATTCTTTGGGTACCTCCAAGAGTGGTGTAGCTGATCTTGAGATAGCTTTGATTCCCAACTTTCTGGGCAACTGTCATGCTGATTTCCAAAATGGCTGCACAATCTGCATCCCCACCATCAGTGGAGGAGTGTTCCCTTTGCTCCACATCCTCACCAGCATGAGCTGTCACTTGTGTTATTGAACTTAGCCATTCTAACAGGTGTAAGATGGAATCTCGAAGTAGGTTTGATTTGCATTTTCCTGATGGCTAAGGATATTGAACATTTCTTCAATTGTTTCACACCCATTTGAGTTTCCTCTGTTGAGAATTCTGTTTAGATCTATACCCTATTTTAAAAGTTGGGTTATTTGGGGTTTTTTTCTGTTTTTTTGTTTTGTTTTGTTTTTTAGATATTTTGTTTATTTACATGTAAATTTCTCCTTTCCCAGGTTCCCCTCCAAAAAACAAACTAACAAACAAACAAAAATAACAAGAACAAACCCCTTTTGCCTCCCCCTTCCCCATGCCTGCCACCCCACCCTCTCCCACTTATTGGCCCTGGCATTCCCCTACACTGGGGCACAAAACCTTCACAAGGCCGAGGTCCTTTACTCCTATAGATGATCGAATTTGCGATCCTCTACTACACATATGCTGCCAGAACATTCAGTCCCACCATGTATAGTCCTTGATTGGTGGTTGGGTCCCTGGGAGCTCTGAGGGTACTAGTTAGTAATTGTTGTTTGTCCTAAGGGGCTGCAAACCCTTCAGCTCCACAGAACCTTTCTCTAACTCCTTCATTGGGGACCGTGTACTCAGTTCAATGAATGGCTGTGAGCCTCTACATCTGTATTAGTCAGGTATTGTCAGAGCCTCTCAGGAGATAGCTATATGCTTGTCCTTCCTTCAGTCTCTGCCCCATAGTTAATCTCTGCCACTCCTTCTGTGGGTATTTGGTTCCCCTTTTTAAGAAGGAGTGAAATGTCCACCTTTTGGTCTTCCTTCTTGAGTTTCTTGTGGTTTGTAGATTGTACTTTGTGTATTCTGATCTTTTGGGCTAATATCGACTTATTAGAGAGTGTATACCATGTGTGTTCTTTTGTGATTGGGTTACCTCACTCAGGATGATACTCTCCAGATCCATCCATTTCCCTAAGAATTTCATAAATTCATTGTTTTTAATAGCTGAGTAGTACTCCATTGTGTAGATGTACCATACTTTCTGTATCCATTCCTCTGTTGAGGGACATCTGGGTTCTTAACCTCTGAGCCATCTTTCTAGTCTTTTATTAGATACTTTATATGATCCTCAATAATTACAAATGAAACATTTATAACAGATACCAAAAAATAAAAAGTAAGATATTAAAGCATTTTTATAAGGTATGCAGGAAGAATTCCTTCAGCTTTTGTTGGGGGGGGG
>JADRCD010067018.1:0-10656 GCA_019843815.1 Montemys delectorum | reverse complement strand
ATCTATCTATCTATCTATCTATCTATCATGAATCTATCTAATCTATTAATCTACTTGCCAATCTATGTGCCTATCATCTGCTAATCATTTATCCATCTAATTACTTATTTCATTACTTATCAGTGCTTCTACTTGTGAATATTTTAAAGGAGATTTCTCTTAAATTTTTCTCACTTTGAGCTTTTAATAAAATAGTATATTAGATGCCTTTTTTGGACAACTCTGTGTACTCTGGCCATGCTAAATAAAATGCATAGTTATTTTTTATTGAATACTTTACTTATTTACATTTCAAATATTATCTCTTTTCATGGTTTCCCCTCTGGAAATCCTCGATCCCATCTTCCCTCTCCCTGCATCTATGAGGGTGCTTCCTCACCAACCCACTGACTCCTATGCCCCTGCCCTCCAATTCCACTATACTGAGGCATTGAACCTCACAGGAATAAGGGACTCTCTTCTCACTGATGTTCTACAAGACCATCTTCTGCTACATATGCATCTGGAGCCATGGGTCCCTTCATGTGTACTCCTTGGTTGGTGGTTTATTCCCTTGGAGCTCTGGGGGGATCTGGTTGGTTGATATTATTGTTCTTCCTATAGGGTTGCAAACCTCTTTAGCTCCTTCAGTCTTTTCTCTAACTTCTCCATTGCAGACCCCATGCTCAGTCCAATGTTTGCTGTGAGCATCCATATCTATAGTTATCAGGCTCTGGCAGAGCCTCTCAGGAGACAGGTATATGAGGCTCTTATAAGCAAGCACTTCTTGGCATCCACAATAATTCTGGGTTTGATGTCTTTATATGGGATACAGGTGGGACAGTCTCTGAATGGACTTTGCTTCAGTCTTTGCTCCATACTTTGTCTCGATAATTTCTCCCTTGAGTAATTTGCTCCCCCTTCTAAGAAGGACTGAAGCCCCCAAAAGATGCTCTGACAAATAAAAAGGTCACATGCTCCACTATGTTCATAGCAGCCTTATTTATAATAGCCAGAAGCTGGAAAGATCCCAGATGTCCTTCAACAGAGGAATGTATAAAGAAAATGTGGTACATGTACACAATGGAGTACTACTCAGCTATTAAAAACAATGAATTCATGAAATTCTTACACAAATGGATAGAATAAGAAAATACCATCCTGAGTGAGATAATCCAATCACGAAAGAACACACATGGTATGCATTCACTGATAAGTGGATATTAGTCCAAAAGCCCAAAATGCCCAGGATACAATTCAGACTACATGAAGCTCAAGAAGGAAGACTAAAATACATAGTTACACAAAGTTATATATTTGCGTATTTGCTATGGACAAGGCAGTCCTATAGAATTAAAAAAGAATCCCAAGAGTAGGCCAAATATTCAGAGATACATCAATTCCCACAGTTAGGACATCCAGAAGACCACTAAATAGATATGCAGCACCAGGTGCAGACCCATGCAGGCCCCTTACTTGCTCCTTCAGTCTCTGTGAGTGCATATAAGATCTGCTTAGTTGATTTGGTGGCCCATAGTCTTCTGGTGTTCATCTCCTCTGATGTCTCCAGTGTTCCACATGATCTTCTATAGAGTTTCCCCCAAGCTCCTAGAGGATGGACCCAATTGAGACCTCTAATTTAGACTCTCTACATAGTGTCTGGTTATGGGTTTGTGCACCCATTCTCATCTGCTGCTAAAGGAACTCTTTCTATTGACTATTGGACTGATCAATGGCTATAGTACAATATCGTTAGGAATTATTTCTATGAAATTTTGTTTATTTATCTATTTATTTAATTATTTAGGCCGGTCATGTTTAGTTCTATCTTAGATCTCAGTTGTTGGTTACTGTTCCTTACTATCCAGGAAATCTATATAGTGTTGCGCATGAACTCTATCTCATGGTGGGCCTTGAGATTTTCATATACTCTTCATTCTATTAGATTCTGTGCTGTGATTTATTTTTTCAAATAGTCTTCTCCTCCCAGTATTATATATTTTGATAGCAACCACTTCCAGTTCCCTTTTAGTTCCAGTTCTCCTGTCTCATTTAGCCCATTGTTTTCCAACCTCCTTCCTTTTCCTCCATAAGAGAGATTTTTAATAGCTCTTCTGTAGTTTCATTTTCTAGAGACACACTCATATTTTCATGATTATTTTTTCCCAAAACGAATATATTTATTCCAATATGAAAATAATGTTTTTGTTTTGTGCTCTATGGGAGATAGTTAACAGGTATGAATTGTATTTACATAGTTTAGACAAACTTAGGCTTTGCTCTATTTTTCTTCCATAACATCTAACATAAACCTTGGAATGTAATAAGTTCTTAATAAATTTTTGTTCCTTTAATGTTTGGTAGAATTATTATAAAATTCTTTTAGTAATGATAATATTGTTGACTTTTTAAAAGCTTATGTGATGGTTTCTGTTTCAGTGTCAATATAAAGACAGGTAAAAAGCATGATTATGATAATATTTTATATTGAGTATATAAATGTCATAAATGATACATAAATACATTAATACCTAGTCCCACCCACATATATATCTTATAGTCCCATTCCTCTCCTTACTTTTGGTTAAATGTAGGGTAGGAAGTTGTTTTAAAACTTTTTAGGATTAAGCTTGTTTTTATTATGGGTGATTAAATGTACATTATCTTACTCCATCAAAAATAAAAGCAGAACTTCCCATGTCATAATTATGCTTTGTTTTCTTTGTTTGTTTTGTTTGGTTGCTTGGTTTGTCCAGAGTTTCACTGTATAGCCCTAGCTGTCCTGGAACTCACTCTATGTACCAGTCTGGCATCAAACTCACAAAGATATGCTTGTCTTTGCCTCATGAATAATGAGCATATGCCACTATCTCTTGGCTTATAATCATACTCTTTTTAAGGAAGTAAAAATTATAAATCTTTTGATCATTGTAGTATTACAATTTTTATTGTATTTTATGACCTTATATATTATTGTTATTTTATACTCACATTTGTGGAAATATTCCAAGGTACATTCATGTGAACATTTTTTTTAAATTTTACCTTCAATATTTATATAAGGGATTTGGGTTATTTTACAAGAAAACTTTGCAAATGTACATTTACATAATTGTATGAATCTTTTAATCTCTGAAATACATACTAAATTATAATTAAACTCCTACTTATAGTAGTAAATTATATAAATATAAATAAAATTCTATTTGTAAAATGAAATTCATACCTAAATAATATAGCATATCTATTTTGGTGCACAATGCATGGAATATACAAGTTCAGCTCTCATACTCCTCATCTAATTACACACTAGAGATTATATATTATAGCATAATTATCATCTAGATTTGATTCTGTGATACCACTAACCAGCAGAAAATGAATGGCATCTATTTTACTTGCAAGCTACCCTTCTGAGGTCATTGCCTTTGATCTGTGATCCCTCTGCTTATCTCAAGGTTCTTCAAAACCTTGTGTAAGACAAATATGAGGAAAGATGAGACCAGTAGAAAGCTGCTTTCTGGTGATTAAAATTATGTAGGCTATTACATGGGTAATTATACTTTTATTTTATGTTTATTATAGCAATTAACAGAACTAATAATGAAATTAATTTAAAGCAGGATTATCACTACATTTTAATGATTAGCTCTTTATTTTAATACAGTGTATTGAATTATTCATTCACCTGCATACTTAGCAGTGAGATTATCAGTTGTCCAAACAATTAAGCACTTGTCACATTGCAATTACTTGGTGATCCATCCATCTCTTGACGTATTACCATTTCAAAATAAATTATCTTACCTAGTGGAATCTATGTCCTTGAATTTATATGTTCTATTAATCCATTTGTTTTCATGTCAAATGTACACAATTTAGTATTGTCTTAACATAATAACCATCAATATTTAGAATGGAAAGTTTGCTATATTACCTAACTCTTTTTCCTACATATTCATATTGTTATTGTTCCAAATGAATTATGTTTTCTTTTTAAACACTAAATATCAGTATGTGATTTGATACTATTTAATCTGTAAATAATTTATTTAAAATTTCTGATTGATATAATACAATTTCTTTTAAATAAATATTATTTGCCCGTTTATTCAAGTCTCCTTTTATTTTTTTTGCATGTATGCATTATTTTATAAAATTATATGGAAAATAATTTTAGACATTAGTACTGAGATTCAAAGAATAATTGATAAAGACATTTTAAAATTACTTTTTAAATCTCAATATAACTAAATAAAGTTTATCTAGTTCCCCTAAGTCAGTTGGAGAAATAATATAACATATACATTCATGTGTGATGCGACTCTCAAAAACTAATTCATGAGGATCATCTGTCTGAGTGTTTGTCCAGTAAGCATAGAAATAAATTTATAAAATTCTTAAGTATTTCAACTAATATCCAGCCTATGTCATAATTGTAGGTAGTATGAAAATATAAGAAACGCTAGTTTTTAGGATAAAACTCAAACTGAAATGATATATTTTCCAATAAAGTTTTTTCCTTGTCTTCCACGTATGATTGGAGTTGTACAGAAAATTTACCTCTTGGTTTCACACATGTTTCTCAAATTTTCATAAAGGCCCTCATGGATGAAGAAGACAAAGGACAGAGTGACTTAGTAAGCTTCGGTGAGTACATGATCAGCCTCAAGGTACTTTCCTGTACTCAGCATCATGGTAACCTTGTGTTTTTCCTGCATTCTTAATGATGCATTGTCATGGTGGTTCTATCGCATTCAAGTGACCTTAGTGACCTTAGTGTCAACGTCTTATAATTATTAAATATTCATTGAAATATACGTCACTATATAAGAAGACAAAATTTTTGAAAAATTGTATAAGGCAAAGCCATACTTAACTTACAGTTTAGCTGTGATGATTAAGCTGTTGAACCTGTGGTAGTACAAATAAAACTCCTTTAGGCCAAAATATCCTATTTCCTGTTTCCATGACTGAATTTCTTATTACAAAATTCCTGGACTTTACTTTTACCATACACATTCAATGTAAACATGGTTATCTATTGATTTCAGTGTCTACATGGGTATTCTCTAAACTGTCTTAACTCCGTACAACTCGTATGTTTTTAAAATGCCTAAAGCAAAAAGAATCACATTAACAAGAGACCTGGATTTCCTCTCATAAGTTGTCTCTTGATTCCTTTATGTTAGAATTAACATCATTTTACTTTACTTCATTTCATCCAAAAATACACCTAGTCATTATTAACATCCCTGCTTCCTTTTTCACTTTACCTTTTATGAATTATCTTCCAATTCAGCTCTATTTTTATTATTATTTTTTAGCAAAGTTATCAGGATTCCATTGTGTTCAAGACCCCAATTCTGATTTGTTGTATTCTTTGACCCAACCTAAAAAGCTCACCAAGGTTCCAAATCGCTAAACCTTCCCTTATAACACCTTTCCCCTATGAAACATTACCATAAAAATTATCATTAAATTGATTTTAAATCTAGCATTTATTTTAATACCAATGTGCCACAGTTATCCACACATGAATGTACATCATTCTATAACAGCCTAATTTTTTATGGCATGGACAATTTTGAGGTTTCTGTTAGCTTTCATACTTGAAGCCACTTAATATCTCATATATTTTTTTTCTCTTAAAGTAGTTCACTCATTGATCATTTAGTATAAGAATAACCAGTTGTCAAAAGGCAGTAAGAATTTGATTTGCTGAAAATCAAAAGTGAATGTAATGAAGACAACCAATTCTCCCCACCCCACAAGAAGATGCAAGAAAAAAATTTCCAGTCTTCCCTACTTTAGAATTTGTTGGTTTCAACCACTATAGAATAAACACTGATAGAGAAAAATATCATGTAAGATTTGACCAGGTTTGTTTGATGTAATTATTCTACTTTAAAATACTCTTCCCTGGGAGAAAAAAAGTGTGTGGGGGGTAGGGTGGTGTGGGAGTGTCTACTAACATTCAGGAAGCTAAGGAAACATTAAACTCAAAAGGTTACAAAAAGTTACAAGATTCTGGGAAAACAATGTACAAGATTCATGTGACTCTTTCCTCAAGCCCATGCAAACATTGATATCAAATATATCTCATTTCCCAGTTTCCCCTTTGAAAAAAAAAAAAACTCTGTTCCCTCCCCCTTCCCCCTGTTCATCAAACCACACTCTCCAGCTTCCAGGCCCTGGCATTCCCCTACACTGGGGCATCAAGCCTTCACAGCACCAAGGGCCTCTCTTTCCATTGATTACCAACTAGGCCATCCTCTGCTGCATATGTGGTTGGAGCCAAGAGCCCCACCCCACCATGTGTACTCTTTAGTTGGTGGTTTAATCCCTGGGAGCTCTGAGGGTACTAATTAGTTCATATTGTTGTTAATCATAAGAGGTTACAAACCCTTCAGCTCCTTGGATCCTTTCTCTAGGTCCTTCATTGAGGACACTATACTCAGTCCAATGGATGGTTGTGAACCTGTCCTTCTGTATTAGTCAGGCACTGTCAGATCCTCTCAGGAGAGAGCTATATCAGGCTCCTGTCAGCCAGCACTTGCTGATATCCACATTAGTGTTTGGGTTTGGTGATTGAATATGGGAAGGATGCCCAGGTGAAGCATTCTGGTATTTTGTTCCCTCGTCTAGGAAGAAACGAAGTTCTTTTTGACTGGGTTACCTCACTCAGGATGATATTCTCCAGATCCATCCATTTGCCTAAGAATTTCATAAATTCATTGTTTTTAATAGCTGAGAAGTATTCCATTGTGTAAGTGTACCATATTTTCTCTATCCATTCCTCTGTTGCGGAACATCTGGCTCTTTCCAGTTTCTGGCTATTACAAATAAGGCTACTATGAACATAGTGGGGCATTTGTCCTTATTACATGTTGGAACATCTTCTGGGTATATGTCCAGGAGTGGTATATGTGGGTCCTCTGGTAGTACTATGTCCAATTTCCTATGGAACCACCAACTGGTTTACAGAGTGGCTGTACCAGCTTGCAATCCCACAAGCAATGAAGGAGTGTTCCTCCTTCTCCACAACCTCACCAGCATCTGCTGTCACATGAGATTTGATCTCAGCCATTCTGACTGGTGGGAGGGGGGAATCTCAGGAATGTTTCAATTTGCAATTCCCTAATGACTAAGGATGTTGAACATTCTTTAGGTGCTTCTCAGCCATTCAGTATTCATCAGTTGAGAATTTTTTGTTTAGCTCTGTACCCCATTTTTTAATAGGGTTATTTGGCTCTCTGGAGTCTAACTTCTTGACTTTTTATATATTGGATATTAGTCTTATATCAGATGTAGGATTGGTAATGATCTTTTCCCAATATGTTGGCTGGGTTTTGTCCTATTAACAGTGTCCTTTGCCTTACAGAAGCTTTGCAATTTTATGAGGTCCCATTTGTCAATTCTTTATCTTAGAGCATCAGCTATTGGTGTTTTGTTCAGGAAATTTTCTGCATGTGCTCGAGAGACTCTTCCCAACTTTCCTTTCTATTAGTTTCACTGTATCAGGTTTTATGTGGAGGTCCTTATTCTACTTGGAATTGAGCACTGTACAAGGAGATAGGAATGGATCGATTTGCATTTTTCTACATGCTAACTGCCAGTTGAGCCAGCACCATTTGTTGAAAATGCTGTCTTTTTTTTTACGGGATTGTTTGAGCTCCTTTGTCAAAGATCAAGTGACTATAGGGGTGTGGGTTCATTTCTGGGTCTTCATTTCAATTCCATTGATCTACCTGCCTGTCACTGTACCAATACTGTGCAATTTTTAATCACAATTGCTCTGTAGTACAGCTTAAGGTCAGGGATAATGATTCCTCCAGAAGTTCTTTTATTGTGAGGAATAGTTTTCACTATCTTCGGTTTTTTGTTATTCCAGCTGAATTTGAAAATTACACTTTCTAAGTCTATGAAGAACTGAGATGGAATTTTGATGGAGATTGCATTGAATCTGCAGATTGCTTTCAGCAAGATGGCCATTTTTACTATATTAATCCTGCCAATCCATGAGCATGGGAGATCTTTCCATCTTCTGAGATCTTCAATTTCCTTCTTCAGAGACTTAAGTTCTTGTCACACAGATTTATTACTTGCTTAGTTAGAGTCATACCAAGTTACTTTATATTATTTGTGACTATTGTGAAGGGTGTTGTTTCATTAATTTCTTTCTCAGCATGTTTATCCTTTGTGTAGAGGAAGGCCACTGATTTGCTTGAGCTAATTTTATATCTAGCAACTTTGCTAAAGTTGTTTGTCAGGTTTAGGAGCTCTCTGGTGGAATTTTTTTAGGTAACTTAACTACACTATCATATCACCAGCAAATATTGATAATTTGACTTCTTCCTTTCCAATTCGTATCCCTTTGGTCTCCATTTGTTGTCTAATTGCTCTGGCTAGAACTTCAAATACAATATTAAATAGGTAGGGAGAGAGTGGGCAGCCTTGTCTCGTCCCTGATTTTAGTGGAATTGCTTCAAGTTTTTCTTCATTTAGTTTGATGTTGGCTGCTGGCTTGCTGTATACTGCTTTTACTATGTTTAGGTATGAGCCTTGAATTCCTGATCTTTCTAAGACTTTTATCATGAAGGAATGTTGGATTTTGTCAAATGCTTTTTCAGCATCTAATGAGGTGATCATATGGTTTTTTTTCTTTAAGTTTGTTTATATAATGAATTATGTTGATAGATTTCCATATATTGAACCATCACTACATCCCTGGGTTGAAGCCTACTTGACCATGATGGGTGATCATTTTAATGTGTTCTTGGATTCAGTTTGGGAGAGTTTTATTGTGTATTTTTGCATCGATATTCATAAGGGAATTTGGTCTGAAGTTTTCTTTGTTTGTTAGGCCTTTGTATTGTTTAGGTATCAGAGTAACTGTGGCTTAATAGAACAAATTGGGTAGAGTACCTTCTGTTTCTATTTTGTGGAATAGTTTGAGGAGTATTGGTATTAGGTCTTCTTTGAAAGTCTGATAAAACTCTGCACTAAACCCATCTGGTCCTGGCTTTTTTTGTTAGGGATGATTACTGATGGTTTCTATTTCTTAAGAGGATATGGGACTGTTCAGATCATTTATCTGGTCTTGATTTAACTTTTGCACTTGGTATCTGTCTAGAAAATTTTTTCATTTCATCGATGTTTTCCAGTTTTGTTGACTATAAACTTTTGTAGTAGGATATCATGATTTTTTGGATTTCCTCAGTTTTTGTTGTTATGCCTCCCTTTTCATTTCTGATTTTGTTAATTAGGAGACTGTCTTTTTGCCCTCTAGATAGTCTGGCTAAGGGTTTATCTATTTTGTTAGTTTTCTTAAAGCCAGCTCCTGGTTTGGTTGCTTCTGTGTTAGTTTTTTTTTTTTTTTTTTGTTTCTATTTGGTTGATTTCAGCCCTGAGTTTGATTATTTCCTGCCTTTGACTCCCCTTGGGTGAATTTGCTTCTTTTTGTTCTAGAGCTTTCAGATGTGCTGTCAAATTTATGGTGTATGCTCTCTCCAGTTTCTTTTTGGAGGCACCCAGAGCTATGAGTTTTCCTCTTAGGACCTCTTTCATTGTGTCCCATAAGATTGGATATGTTGTTGCTTCATTTTCATTAAACTCTAGAAAGTCTTTTATTTATCTCTTTATTTCTTCCTTGACCAAGTTATCATTGAGTAGAGTGTGGTTAAGCTTCTACATGTATGTGGGCTTTCTTTTGTTTATGTTGTTATTGAGGAGCAGCCTTAGTCCATGTTGATCTGATAGGATGCAAGGAATTATTTCAGTCTTTTTGTATCTGTTGATGCATGTTTTTTGACCAATTATATGGTCAATTTTGGAGAATGTACTATGATGTACTGAAAAGAAGGTATATACTTTTGTTTTAGGATAAAACATTCTGTAGATATCTGTTAAATCCATTTATTTCATAACTTCTGTTAGTCTCACTGTGTCTTTGTTTAGTTTCTGTTTCTATGATCTCCTTTGCAGAGAGTGGGGTGTTGCCATCTCCCACTGTTATTGTGTGCAGTACAATGTGTGCTTTGAGCTTTAGTAAAGTTTCTTTTATGAATGTGTGTGCCCTTGTATTTGGAGCATAGATGTTCAGAATTGATAGTTCATCTTGGTAGATCATATCTTTGATGAATATGAATTGACTCTGCTTATCTTTTTTGATTACTTTAAGTTGAAAGTCGATTTTATTCCATATTAGAATGGATAGACCATCTTTTTTCTTGGGACCATTTGCTTGGAAAATTGTTTTCCAGCCTTTTATTCTGAGGTAGTATCTGTCTTTGTCACTGAGATGGGTTTCCTGTATGCAACAAAATGTTGGGTCCTATTTACATACCCAGTCTGATAGTCTATGTCTTTTTATTGGGGGAATTGAGTGAGTCCATTGATACTAATAGATATTAAGAATTAGCAGGGTAGTGGTGACTCACACCTTTAATCCCAGCTCCTGGGATGCAGAGGAAGGTAGATGTCCAAATTTTAGGCCAGCGTGGTCTACAGATTGATAGTCTCCAGGAAAGCTAGGGCTGTACAGAGAAACCCTGTCTTGAAAAATCAAAAAATAAAAGAATTAAAAAAAAATTAGTAATTGTTGCTCCCTGATTTTTTTCTTTTCTTTCTTTCTTTCTTTCTTTCTTTCTTTCTTTCTTTCTTTTTTTTTTTGTT